>SNQN01012209.1:0-16616 GCA_008642245.1 Bassia scoparia
TCCCCCCCACAAAGAGAAGAGATGATCTTTAATGTTAAATTGAAATGAGAATGTTTCTGTGATGACAAGTATTTAATTTTGAGAAATGAAAGTTAGCTTCTTGATCAATTGTATCGATATTGATTATTTTCAGGATGATAATTTTTTCAGAAGAATTTCACTTTTTATATGATAATAAAATAAATTTCTCACACAACTTTTTGATAAGAAAAATCCTGGGAAAAAATAGTACTTGATTATTTTTATTGATTGCGAATTGCAGAATTTCTGTTGTAAGAAAGAAGAGTACTGGGATGAATTCACACCATTATCGGAGGGAGAAGGCAGAAGTATCATGATTAAGGTTAAGAAGATGCTGGCAGTTTGCATTCATCTTGGTTGCTTTATTCTGGTTGCTTTACCAGATTTATCGTCACGTCCGAATAAGGGAGTAGTATGGTTTTGATGACATCGAATCAAGTTGAGGAACGAGCGTATTGGAAGCTTTTGGGGCGTAGAGGGGGTCTCGGATCATCTAATCAAGTTGAGGAGGACTTGTATGGAGTGGACTTGGTTGAAGCAGCTGAAAAAATAAGACATGAAGATGAGGGAGATGTTAAAATAATGCAGAAGAGAACTATGAAGATGAATATCTCTCGAAGTAAGAACTGATGAAGAGGAGGAGTCGTCCGTGATGTTAAAGGCTTGAGGAGAGGAGGAGAGGAGGAGATTTGGTTTCATTTTTAGCTGAGGAGGATAAAACTGGGGAGAAAGTGCAGCACAAAAAGGCAAATGAATTCGACTGGAGATGTGGCGGTTCAGAAGCCTAAATCGGAGAACGACGTGATTCAGATGAGAAAGTTAGGGGGAGCAACAGATCTGAAGTAGGACCTAGTCAATTTTGGGTGCTGTGATCTTGAAAAGTGTTGATAAAAAGTGGGAAGTGTTCGGTTTAATGATGAAATGGGATTCCGAAACATGAGTCTGCACCCTCTAGGAGGAGTAATATCCAGTTGAGAGTTTGTTTGAGCAGATATTTCAAGCTCAGGAAAATCAAGCAAGACTTGGAAGCATGCCAGAAACTTTTTTACAAAACATTTGACAAGAAAGCTCAAAAAGTCTGAAGTGAAAGCAGTGATGAAGAGATCAAAGAGACGACGACCAGAAATTGAATCTGGAAAAGAAAGCATGCCGCGAACTTTCTTCAGAAAGAAGGTAGCTTAGCACCAGAAAGATCAATTTTGTTTACAGTCAATAATGTAAAGAATTTCCATACTATGATTTCTTTTCCTGTCAGCCTAGACCTGTGTGTATATAAAGATAGAGATCAGATAGCCATTCTTTTGTTCACGTTCACATTGCTTAGACAAATAATCAGTAGTCCTCGGTCTCATATACTACTGGTCAACTACATTACTACTCAACAATGTTTGTGCCTTATCGTTCTCAAGTGACATGCAATTCATCAGCAGCGACTCTACTGAGAAACTCTTCATTTTGCTAGCTGAAGACTCTCTGGAGTCGAATAGTCGACATTGGATGAATTGTCCTAGAGCAACATGATTAATGTAATCTTGTTGTTATGGATTTCAGTAGACTAGAAAAAGGTCCACTGTATATCTCTTAATGAACAATAATGAATTGAATATGGAAAGCTTATGTCAGGTATCTCTTAATTAAAAACATGTTTGCGAGGCCTTATACTGGTATTGTAACAAGATAGATCTTCGACTTCACTATATGTGGTTTACTTAACTCCAACAGATTATTAACCACATATTGCTGAGGATTGTTTCGTAAAAATATCAGAACTAACGAATGATCCGTACTTCGACCAATCGACTATCATGCACAGCTTTTTTGCTAGTATGTCGTACTGGTTTCTGTAGCAAATTAAAAGAATGTGCAAAGTATGGAAATCAGAGGTTCAAGGCCAGATATTTGTTGGGAAAGTCATCCCAAGCCCACAACGAAGAATATTGAAGTGCTTTATATTAGAGAGCTGACACACATACAATAACAAGGCCTTTTGGTGTTGGTCCAAAAGCAAAGCCGTGAGGATCACATCCAAGCGGTGTACATGATGAAAGAAGTGTAATTCCAAATTAAAGAAGACACGCAAATAGGAAGCATATTGAGTGGTTTAGGACATGTTTAATGTTTTAGTCTAATAGTGGATGTCATGACTGATGCTAAATGGACCTGTATGGTAGATGTTCAAAAATTGGATATCCATGGCATTTTGGTAAATATATGAATTATTTTTTACAATTTTGTCATTTATTTCTTTCATTTTTTTTGATTTTATTTATCAAATGTCATTGGATATCCAATTTTCAGACATCAACTGGATGAAACCACTTAATATTAATGATAATTATTGTACCGAAATATCAAGATCATTGAAATCAATATATATTGAGTATATTGAAATTAATTTTTTAGAGGGATTATGAGGTTATAGGCTAATAGTTTAAAAAAGGTTGTGTAAATTTGTTTTTGATTAACATAAACTACATATAACTGACCGTAATAATACCAAAAAGAAAAGTATCTTGTTCAAAGTGAAGAACAATAATGTCCTCTCAAAGTTCAATAGGCCTCTATTCATGTTGTCATACAATTGACCTTAAACATGTTTTTGGTGTTTTACTGCGCATGGAAGTATCTACAAGGGCCGATGAGATAACAACACTACATTGTTTGTTAACAAAAATTCTTAAAGCTGACGTATCATTATTACTTCCTCCGTATCAAATTAACGCAACAAATCAAATTTCACCGCATTTTGATGTTAAAATTTAATAATGTAAATAAGCGAATCATAATAATACCAAAAAGAAAAGTACTTGTTCAAAGTGAAGAACAATAATATCCCTTCTAAGTTCTAATAGGCCTCTATCCATGTTGTCCATACAATTAACCTTAAACATGTTTTTGGTGTTTTACTGTGCATGGAAGTATCTACAGGGGCCGATGAGATAACAACACTACATCAATTTGTTAAACAAACATTCTTAAAAGCTGACGTATATTATTACTTCCTCCGTATCAAATTTAAACGCAACAAACCAAATTTCACGCATTTCGAGGTTGAATTTGATATAGGTAAATAAGCGAATTAATCAAAATAATTTTAAACAAAAAGTTATTACATCTCATTCTGCATTGTGTTAGAATTATTTTGAATAATTGTTTGATCGTTTACATTGTTAAATCTCAACCTAAAATTGCATGAAATTTGGTTTGTGCGTTTAATTTGATACGGAAGAAGTACATAAAATAGAGTAACAAAATATATATATATACTCTACACGCCCCTTCGAATGTATGAAAGCCTTTGGGTTTAAGATGTGTATATACACATGCCCCTCCATACTGCGCTATTCAATTGTGATGATGAGAGGTGGATGAGATTCACTCTCATGTCATGTTGGCTCTAATACCATATTAAAATGGACTACCTCAACAAAACTTTTTAAAAAAATATCTTCGTAGTTGAGGTTATTGGTTCTATTTATACTCTATCTAAACTTTTGGTTGATACTATTAAATTCAACATACGTTTCATTCTTCGGGATATGATGCATTTTTATATTATTCTTCTTCATAAATTGAGCTTCATATTCAAGTCATTTGACTCATTTCTAGTGACTGTGGTTTGTAACTTAATACGAAGTATTTATGAAAGTGTTAGTTGTCAACCAAAATGGGAAGGGAAGGCAGTGTAGTAGTTAATGCAAAGGCTGAAGAAATCTGGCCTTTCTTGGCAGACTTCTGCAGCCTAAACAGGTGGTTTCCGACTCTTAGTACATGTATCGGGTGGAGGGTGTTGAAGGTCAGCCTGGATGTGTCCGTTACTGTGCTGGGTTTAAGACCCACATAGAGCACGCGGATGACAGTCATGTGAACTGGACCAAGCAAAAATTGCTGTCCATTGATTCAGATAAGATGACTTTCAGCTACTCGATTGTTGAAGGGAATGTTGGGTTCAATTCGTATGTGTCAACAATACGTGTGGTGCCACAGGTTGATGGGTGTATTATTGAATGAGTTACAGGTCGAGCCTGTGGAAGGCTGGGAACTAAGAATTGGATGAGTTCATTGGTAATGGCTTGAATATCATGGCCAAGAGAATGGAGGAAGCTCTTATACTGGTGCTTGTGAACTAGTGACCTAAGACAAGCTATGAATATAGAATATACTGAGTTATTGAGTCTTTAAGATAATGCTATTGTTATTTGTTCTCTATTTCATCATCTGTTTGATTGTGTAATAACGTCAGTGACTTGCATTTCAGATGTTTGGAAAAGTGTTTCTTCATTTATTTTAGGAAGCATATGATATGTTTCATCCTATTCATCTTCCCTTTCCATCCCCAACTTTTCATAGCAAGGAACCAATCATGATAATAAAATCGCGATTCATTGAAAGCACATTTAGCGAGACTAAAAATAAGACTCAAAACTTCAAGATGCATGTAAGTGTCACCTTTGCATTTCTCAAATTAAATATCATCTAATACAAGCAGACCAAACAAAAACAGGGTTGTCAGCAGCATTTTGCCAAAGATTACAGTGATTGATGGATTTTCAAAACAACAATTAGAAAAAATAATTGAATTTCAATGGCAACAATTAAGAAAAACATGGACCTTGTGTGTGTATGCTTGTCACTGAGGCACTAAGCTATAACCTTGAAGCTTAGTCATTCTTCTCTGAATCATAATTTCCCTCATCTTTCAACTTCTTCCACATATTCTACTAGCATAGATATTTGACCAAACAACATAAACCCCATCATTCCATGGCGGCTCCAAATGCCTAGCTACCCATTCCCCATTTTCGCATATTATGCTTCTCACTTGCTGCAACAAAAGCCCCCATATCACCACATTGGGCTTCATGGCAGCTTCCACATATTTAGCCTCCTCTAGCAACCTGCTCGCCAAGCAAGTCCGCCATGCATCCATAATGCTGCACATTGGGTTCAATCCCATAATATTCCCATCATTTGAAAGCAACGCTTCCCTCATCGACCATCCCACCATGCACACATGCACTCAACACCCAATAAAAAGTCACATGATTCGGTTTCAAACCTGCCTCTATCATGGCATGGAAAAATCCATAGTTCATTAGCTTGGCCATTTGTTCATACCTACAATCATGGATGTCCACGATGACACGTTACATTGATCCATATCCGAAACACTTCATAAGCCAAGTCCATTCTCCCACACTTACCATACATATCAATGACTGAATTCAACATCTTAATTCCCTCTTTCCCTTCCTTTTCACTTGGAAAACATATTATGCAATGAAGAGCTAGCTTCAAATTCCCTAACCCACCACACGCCGAAATTACACTAACCATAGTCACACCATTTGGCTCAACCCCACTTCTCCTCATCCTCAGAAACACACCTACAGCATCCCTGAGAGCCCACCTTGGGAAAACCCAGATATAATAGCATTCCAAGAACCCAACTTTCTCTCAGAACTTTCATCAAACACCTTGTATGCATCATCAAACTTCCCAGCTTTCAATACATGTTAATCAAACTACATTCAACAAACTCATCGTTCTCTAACCCATGACAAATCGCAACCCCATGAAGTTGCTGCATTGTCTTCAAAGAGTAAGCTTGTCCAACGGCTTTAACGGTAATGGGTAATGTATAACGGTCAGGTGGACCCCTGCTCTAGACATATACAAGTAAATTGAAATGCGTAAATGGGAATTTAATCTTGTGTATAATCTAATAATGGTGTTCCAATAAACTGGTGCATTGTATGATTCTAAGTAATGGGTTCTAATGATAATGAGCATGATTTGACGAAGTTGGAGTAAGTTTGTGCAATTTGACAGCAAGTTGGAATCTCATTAGTTGGGTATTGTTGGGGTTCATTGATGTGTTGATTGAAAAGAGTTGATTAATTGATTCAGAAATGAATGAGATGAGTGTGTGATTGAGATTGTGAAGAAAAATGGTGATGCTTGGAAGTGGCAATTTGAAGTGCTTTGCGATAACAGAGAAGAAGAGATCATAAGTCGAAGTTTAACTAGATTACAGTGGTATGCAAATTTGGGAGCATTGGACCATTTGGGACTCTGTTATGTGAGATTGTGAGCCACTCTTGTCTTGGCTAGAAGTCCAAAACTAAGATGGCGAACCCGAATCGACTTGGATGACTTGAAGTCCTAAACCGTAGCTGAAGTTGGATGATCTTTAAAATTAAATGATTACAAATGAGTTAAGTTCACCGTATTTAACTTTTGGTGCGTAATGGATAATTGTTGTGATCATATGAAGCTACTTTGATATTGAATATCATTCTGTCATAAAGAGTTGGGATACAATGCATAATTGCATATTGAGTTTTGAGAATATATTTGTATTAGTGTTATGTTATAATGAAAATTGTTGAGTCTACAATTTACAAACGCCATGTTTATAACTTCTAACGACAATAACTTGCTACTCAGTATTATTTATGGCTTTTATTTGCTATCTACTCCCTCATTAGTCATTAACACAATTGAGGAAGTAATAGCATATCACTAATGGGATAGTTTGGCCCTCACTACTTTTATTGAAATTTTAATGAAATTTTAATGTTAATAAAGGAAAAAGAAAGGAAAAGTTAAGGTGAGCCCAAACTTTTTAATGAAGAAGAGAATTAGAGAAAGTGAGAAGTCAGGTAAAGGAGATCATCTGAAAAAATACAGAAGCTACAGTTGACATTTTACTCTCTTAGTATTCATCGGAGATATGAAAAGTATTCCGACATATAAATTTATGGTAGGACGTCTATGATAAATAAAAAGATGTCTATGATTATTAGAAGGGTGTCTATGATAATTAGAAGGAGGTCTATATGAGATCCAGGATGTCTATGACGACAGACGGTCTCATGCTCGCCGGTCAACGATCGTGATCGTCGGTCAAAATTCGTGGTTGCCGGTCAAGCTTGTGACGACGACTGACGGTCTCATGCTCACGGTCAAAACGTGCTCGCCGGTCAAAGATCGTGGTCGTCGGCCAAAGTTCATGGTCGCCGTCTCGTGCTTGCCGGTCAAAGTTGGAGTCAAAGTTATGCATAAGTCTTAGCGGGCCCATCTCATAATAACAGCAGCAAGTTTAGAATGGAAAAATTACGACGCTGCCCTCACATCCTCCTGCGAAATGACCCAATGCCCGTGCGTGACCTTTTTATCCACAATAGTGATATACCTATCAAACTCCACGTAATTTATCTCAACGATTTGATATATAAAATAAAATAAACAAGAAAAATAACTGCGCCAGTGGGTTCCCTACTGCGGTCTCAAGCCGGATAAAGCAGGGGGTTGTGGTAGGCCAGTGACAGCCAGCATAAAAATTTGTCGCATCTTATGACATGAACCAAAATGATAATATCGACCCCACATATGGGATTAAGGCTATGATTGATTGATTGATTGATTGATTGAAAAAAATATTCAAATTTTTGCGAGAATTGCTTTACGGGGAGTATAATACTCTCCTGCTCGTAATTGATTTACTACGTTTTTTTTTTTTGAAAAGGATTAGTACTTCTCACTGTGTCATCGCTTCTCAGTTCTTACTGACAGCTTAACCCTTCAATTCTGTTGTAGGAGCATCCAACAAAACCAACGGCAATTCAGGTCTCAACCTAGCAATACTCAACAGGGAATTGAAAAGGTTAGTGTTTCGTTATCCTCTTCTCTTTCTATTCTATCAAATTGCAATTACATGATAATGATGCTACTTCTTGTCCAACTGTTCTTATCTTTGTTGAGCGCCACTCGAATCAGCAGTATTGCTATCATTTTTTTGCATTCTTTCTTTGTTTAGATTATACCATTTCCCCAATTTGCAATTTTTGCTCTTTCGTAATCCAATTGCACTCTAGAATTTGCCAATTTGGAGGGTAATGTTCCGCTAAAAACGCTCTTTTGAGCTCCCACTTGAGCAATTGAATGGCAACATATGACAGAAAGATTATATTGCGAATTTAAATGAACTGGAATTTGCTGCTTAGAAAGTTTATTAATTGGAAAATGAGAAAGGTGTAGAACTAGAAAGCTGCTGCATTGTCTACAATATCAGTGCAGTTTGTTGTTGTTGTTATGTCACTTGGATTTGACTAGAGGTGTCAGATACATGTTTCGGCCGGAACAATCGGATGTCCGATTTATGTAATTTGCAAATTTGCATGATCATGGTTTATAATGTAGTGACTGTCCATGTGCCATACTCAACTCCGAATGCAGATCAACACGGGCACTTCAGTACTTGTGGTGGAATACAAGAGTCAGAGTAATGTAGAAAACGCCCTCTTTCTCTGTGGGTCCAGGATAGGCATGATCATTGATCCGTATGCTTTGTGGTTTAGTATATAAGTGTTTTGATCTTTTAACTGAAAACGACGTTGATTGGTGTGCTACAATGTATCTTTTGTAGTGTGTTGGTTGAATTGTTGAAAACCGAAAACTGAGGGTATGGCATCTTGGGCTACAGCAACCTTGCCTCTAAAAGATCTTTCTTTACTGCCTGTCGTTCCTTCTAGAACTAGAACTCCAGGAGGCATTTCTTGTTTCACAACATGTCACTCAAACACATTTGTTATTCGAAGAAGAGAAGTTCCTGGTCTATATTACTCAAAAGTATTCAAAGGAAGAGCAAGTGTGTTGACTCAGGGTATTTTTCTGTACATGCAAATGTTGGAGTATGGGAAGATCCTGATGATGGAAGTGGGAGTGACTATGACGACTATGATGATGATGATAACGAAGAAGAAGAAGAAAATGATTTGGACTTTGAGAGTGACTGGGAAGAAGATAAAGATTCTTCAGTTGCCACAGCTGATGAACAACAAACAGCAATCAAGTATGAGGATGAACTTGCGAAAGGTTCAATTACTAGCTCCTTTTGTTTTGTATTATAGTCAATTGTATTTTGGTTCAATAATGGGCTAAGGCTTCGATTGATTGATTGATTGATTGATTGAGCCAATTTTAGTGTATTACATTTAGATTCCATGCCATACAAAATGCAATATGTGGTATATATGTCCCAAATCACATCATCATAATGTGGGTCTTTGTTTTTACAAAAATTGGAGCATGAAGTCTCATCTGTATAAGTCGTGAAAACTAATATGTTAAAAATACTTGAGTATTCTACATGTTTTAATATTTAAGACCTACTTTTTCAGAGGTGGAGCATCTTTTAGAGCCGGAAGAGTGGGAAATTCTGCAACAAAATGCTGCTCCAAATCTTGATAAAATATCAACTGTAAGTATAGTATATGGTAATATTCATATTTATCCCCATGCCTTAGTGGCGTTAGAATTGGAAATCTTTCTCCTCTTGAATGAGGCTACATATTAGAAATTTAGAATCCGTTAACTTCTGCTTGCCTTTTCTGWTTTCAAGCTTAACTGGTTGTAGCATTTTTATTAGGACCTTAAGGCTTCCCAACTTGTTTAGTTATTTGAGATCTTCTGACCTTTTTTATATCCCWTAGGAAAAATGGGMCCCTCTTCAAACGCTTGCGTTGTCAGGGCAAATCCATTTTATTGACCTGTTACTAGAAAACGGCATCAACATTGATCTTCCAGACAAGGTCAGCTCAATCCAATCTCTTGTAATTTCCCTAGTTGAGGGAGYTTTCTTATAGAATAACAGYTCAAAGCTTTTCTGAGCAGGATGGTCGTACTGCTCTCCATGCGAGCATTATTGGTAAGAGAGAACCCGRTGTAAGTCATCTTTTAAGAAAAGGTGCCAATCCTCATATTYCYGATAAGGTAAAACTGCTGCTGATTTTGGTCTGAACTTTATTGCTTGAATGAAATAACTTTATGCTTTTATCTTTGCCTCAGAATGGGATCTCCACGCTTCACTATGCAGTTCAAGTTAGTGCCATTCAGACTGTGAAGTTACTTATCAAAGTGCAATGTAGATTGAATGTTTCTGATAATGTGAGTATTTAATTAATTTATTTCTGTTAAATTTTCCCTTTCTTCCAATTCTCTATTTTTCTAATCATCGTATATGTGATCTTGCGTTTCCATGGACAGGAAGGCTGGACCCCCTTACATGTTGCCATGCAAAGTAGAACAGAGACATTGCAAAAGTTTTGTTAGTTAATGGTGCAGATATAACGAGGAAATAAGGTAAAACCACGGACCATGTTGCCATGTAGCATCTAGTAACTTAAAAAGTAAGATGTGTCTCACATTTCTGGAAAGATTCATACTTAGTGTTTACTCCATTGCTTGAATGATTGTGTTTCTCTTTGTCAATATATCTCTGAAGTGATCTCAACATTGTTTTCCTGTAACCAACTTCATCTCATTATCTATTTATTAATATGATACCTGCTGGAAGAACATGGAGAACCTTTTGAAATTTTGGAAAATTATCCGAGAAAAAAGTTTGTGCTAGTACTGCGGTTATTCGTTATTAATGAAGACATTTTGTTTTATGTCTTTGCCAAAACTTTTATTGTAACTCTATGGAATAGTTCTTGGAGTTGTATGTAATATAGAGATATAGAGTTGATTGAATCCTTTGTGCACTTAAGCTCATTTGATTGTCTTTATTTTCCATGTTCTTTCTTCATTCTTTTCTTTTTTTTCTTTACTCTTCTTATCTTTCTAAAGCCCACAAGAGGCAAAGTTTATGGGACTGTGGGTCGAAGGGAGTAGATCATAGATTATTACTTCTTTTTGCCAGAAAACAATCATCCATTTCTATTCTGAAATTTTGATCTCAAGTTCAAAAGATCTCTTGTGTGGAGAATAGACTGTTTGGGAATACACAAAACTAAAATTAATTAAGCTAAACATGGAAATAAAGATAATATTTGGTCTAGATTTGCAAGGTCATTTTCGTATTATGTGCTGTATGTAATTCTTGCAACATGTTGCTTTATTCTATAACAAATTTAGCCTGTTGAAAGATCTGCTGATTGCTTGTGTACATGAACTTCATAGTTCATCTTCCTAATGATGATATGAATATGTTTTTGTTTTTGGAGGCTTTAGGGTGACATATCAATTTATATGCTGATGAACTTGTCTTCGTTACCTCAATGTTCTAGGATGGGAAGACACCTTTGGATCTGAGCTTAGCTTACGGAAAAGCTTTCAAATCATTTGATCTTGCAAAGTTGTTGAAGGTCATGCACGCGAACAGAATTCTGTAGCTGTTGAAAATGATCCCATTTATTACGAGTGTTGAATATGCCAAATATCTTAGTACCTGCTACTGATTGCTGAAACAATTAAATTGGTACGTTCGTTATTCCACGCCTGCATTGCTGCACAGTAGTTGGCTGTGAAACTCCCAACAAATATGTAGGTTGATCACACAAGCGGTCACTGATATTGAAAGTGAATTTTGTCTTTCACCTACAACAAGCTTCGCCCTTTGAGGATTTGTGGAACATTTGAATCAATTGTGATACAATGATATGTGATCTGAGATTATGGCCTTGTGGCTTGTGGGGTTGTCGTATTCCTGCTAGAATAACTAAATTTGTCCAGAACGAATTTAGTTGCAAGTATATATAGATGAACTTGTTTGTATAGCTTAGAAGCCTGAAAGGCAATTGGAAACGGTTGTATTATGTAGCTCTGAGTTTTCGCTGTATGTAGTTATGTGAAAATCAAATGCTCGAGATGATTCATGGCATTTGCACTCTCTCGTGTCTAAATGTAGTACTCCTGTAACTCTGTTTCTGTAATTTCCTCAATATCATTCATTTGATGTCTTTATGCATTATTCGAGTTTAAATTTAGCTCAGCTATAATTTATACGGAGATAGTTAATTTAGTTTCAATATTGATTTTTTTTATTTTAAAACAAATGTTTTGGCTTATGTATACAAAATCGTAATCAAATAATCTGTTATGGAGCGCTTACAAGGCCAAAGATCACATTGTATCTTGTACCTTCTACATGTATATCATTTGGGCAAACCATTAAGATGAGATAATCAACCAGTTAATAATTTAAGGAAAATTTGTCAACAACTACCCACTTTTGTTCAACTTTGAAAACACTATCCACTTTTTTTTTAAAAAAAAACAATACCACTTTTTATCAAATGTTTGTGAACCACAACCACTTAACAGTTTTTCACATAACCGTTAACTCTCCCTTCCAACCACCGAACCACCTTCCCGCCACCTCCCCTCACTGCTGCACTCCCACACCCTTCTCGCACCACTAAAACCCTCGAAACCACCACCTTGAGCCTCAAACACCTCGAAACCACCACTTGACCACGAACACCTTGAAACCCTCGAACCCCCACTAACACCCTCAATGCCACCCCAAGCAACCAGCTCACCTGTCACCCTCACTCGCACCACCCGCGACACCCCGCAACCAGCCGCCATCAATTTGTACCCACAACCCAGTCGCCCCTTGATTTCCCTCAATTTCTTTAATTAGGTTTGTTCTAATTCCGCAATTTTCGAATTAGGGTTTCGAATTGAGAAATCAATTGGGGTTTTCAATTTGAGGGTTTCGAATTGAGAATTGAATTGGGTTATCGAATTGGGGTTTTCGTTGATTGGGGTTTCAAATTGGGGTTTTCATTGATTGGGTAGTGCGGTTTTGGGGTGGTTTTGTTTGGGGTTGCTAGTTGGGCTGATGGTTGTTGGGGAAGGGGTGTTGGTTGCGAGGAGAGTTAGTGCAGGGGAAGAGCGGCTGCTGGGTTGCTTGCTGTAGGGGAGGAGACGGAGGTGGCAGGGGGAGGCGTAGAAGGGGAGGGAGATGGAGGTGGCAGGGGTAGGGGTGTTCAAAAATATCCGATCCGATCAATCCGATCCGTGATCCGCTTGATTCGATCCGGTTTTAAGGTTTCAGATATTTCGGATCGGTTCAGATCGGATTCAGATCGGAATTTTTACGCTTTCGGATATCCGAAATATCCGATTTTTTTTTAAAAAATAATTAATATGGAAAATAAAAGAAAAATAGGTAAATATATATACATTGATCCGCGATCCGATCCGAAATTCGGATATCGGATCGGATTCAAGATCGGAAAATATAAGTTCGGTATCGGATCGGATATTCATAAATTTTCGAGCCGAGTTCGGATCGATATTTCCCCCGATTCGAAAATTTGATCGGATTATCGATTTGAACACCCTAGTAGGGGGAGGCGACAGAAGGGTGTAGTGGGGGTGGCAGAAGGTGGCAGCAGTGGGGGAGGTGATGGGAGGGTTTTGGAAGGGAGAAGTTAACGGTGTTAGTGAAAAATCGTTAAGTGGTCGTGGTTCACAAACATTTGATAAAAAGTGGGTAGTTGTTTCTAAAGTTTGACAAAAGTGGTAGTTGTTGCAAATTTTCCATAATTTAACAAACTGTATAAAAATATTGTTAATTTACCTGATTATCATAATTGAATGAGATATCTATATATTGAATTGAGATGATATATATTGAATAAACAATGTCGAATTTACGGAGTACTTGAAATATAATTTTAGGAATTCGGGTTTGATATCAAGTAGAAACAAACAACATCGAAGAACAACATAAAAAACACAAGAGATTGATGAAGTTACCCTTCTCAAACACAATCAACAATTGTATTTAAGTTTTCAAACTACATGTGCAAACACTCTTAATAAGCAAATGAGCTTTTTAGTATTTGCACTCAAAGCTACTAACTAACACCCCTCACCATCGTGTGTTTTTCTCTCAAAACATAGAGTAAGTAAATTTTTCTCTCTTCTTGTTTGTGCTACTTCTACTTATATAACACAGAATCTACTATTATCTTATTCTACAAGCGACGACAGCTGAGAAGATATTATTAAAAAAAACTACGTGAACCTTCCACCTCTCAAGAAAAATAAGGCAAAGACAAGTGGCAACCCGTACTCGCCATTTCGCACCCACGATGTGACGGGTGCCATGCAATTGCCTAATTGCCTAACACAACTTCACTCCAAACTTCTTGAAGCAACATTCTTCAGATTTGGTAGTAGATCTTGAACTCTATCGATTTGATTTATTTTACCAATTAAAACTAAATTTTACAATTTTTGCGAGAGAAAAATCCACATACATCAAACTATTCAATTTATTCATCTTACATTCTTACCTTTGAAAAAATAAAGGAAAAATTAACAAGTATAATCCAACCTTTCAGTGATCTTCAAAATAAACCGACATTTCAATTATCCCTAATAATCCACCTTTATAGTGTATCTTCCAAAAATGTACCCAATGACTTGCAACCTGTCAACAGGTTAAAAATTAGATTTTTTTTTTTCCTTTTTTTAAGTCAAAGCCATAATCTCACTCTCCATCTACCTCCTCTCTCTCTCTCCTCACTCTCCTCTTCTCCCTCTTCCTCCTCTCTCTCTCCTCTCTTTTCCTATATTAAACGCTCCTTTCATTAACATTTTCACAACCCTTCTGATTCTTCTTCCCAAAAATGTCAAAGCTTCAATCAGAAGAAGAGTCTGATTCATCCGCCAAATACCATGGTTTCTTTACCAAGTTGAAACGAATGAGATTCTTCGAGCCTTCATTAAGCATTATTGGGTTCTTTCTTGTACAGTGAGTCTCATTTTGTGTTTCTTTTACTTGGTTAACGAGTTGTTGTGAAAGGAATAAGGTTCTCCTTCAAATCGCAGAGGTTTCAATGGCTGCAATATGCAGCAAACATGGGGTTGTTCGCGTGTTGGTGGTTGTGGTTTGAAAGGTTTTGATCGATGGTGGTTGAGGTGACGAGGGATGGTGAGTGTGTGCTGTGCGTTGGTGGTGGTGAAGGGTGTTGATCGATGGTGGTTTTGGTGGTTGTGATTTGAGGGTTGTGATCAATGGTGGTTGAGGTGATGAGGGTGGTGAGTGCGATTGTGGGTGGTGTGGGTGGTTGTATGGGTGGTGGTTGTGGGTGACGTGGCAGGTGCTGAGGTGGTGGGCAGGTGGTTGTGTGGTGGGTAAGGGGTGGTAAGGGATGGTAATTAGTTTATGTCTAATTATAATTTAGTTTAGTTAATTAAGATTTAACTTTAATTACATTCAATCACTAAGCGACATGTGGCAATTAACCTGTTCAATAGGTCACCATTCCTCACTAACCGATTAGGGTGTATTTTTGGAAGATAAGCCCCAAAGTTTGGATTATTCTGGATAATCGAAAGGTCGGTTTATTTTTGGAAGAGCACTAAAAGGTTGGATTATACCTGTTAATTTTTCCAAAAATAAATTTAAGAAACTTTTGAAAAAAAAAAGTAAAGCATAGAACAAGCATGGGCATATAAATTCTCTTTTCGTCTTCCCTTTTCAGTTTTCCACTTTTCCCCTTCATTTTCGTCGCTCAACAAATTAAACTCTTTCTCCCTCATTTTCTCTCTCCTCAAAGCTTTCTGCAATGGAGGACGACAACAGCAGCAACCCTAGAAAATCCAGAAAAATCACAATCAATCATCGAAGACGAAGACATGGAATCAGGCACAAGCCTCGATCTCACTAGCTTCCAGCTTCATGACCTCGACTCAGTCGAACTCCCTCCAACTCTTACCGAATTAGACTTAACTGCTAACCGTCTCTCTCAATGGATCCTCGTATCACTCTCTTATCTCACCTCAAGAAGTTGTCTCTTCGTCAAAATCTCTTGATGATGCCGGCATAGTTCTCTCTCTCATTTCTCTGCCATTTCTGCTCTCGAGGTATTTTTTTTGTTGACTATTATTGTTTGAATTGAATTGAATTGATTTTTTTTGCTAAGATGTATTAAGCTCTCTTGATTAATAGTTTTGGTAGAAATGCGAATTTGATGCTATTGCACATTTTGAAAGTCATCATTTTCTTTAATCCATTCACATTTCAAGGTAATTTTGCAATTTAGAAAGATGTTCATTAATTTAACAGGTGCTTGTAGAATAATTTCGATGAATTTCTGGCAGTAGGTGCTGTAAGTTGTTTTTATTTTTAGAATTCTATTAACTTCATTCATTTTTGTTCCATTATTCTTAATCTAGTGTCAGTGGGCTGCATAGCAATATGTTCAGATATTAGTTGTCGAATATTGGAAGAAACTCGAATTTGCGTTCATGGTTCACCTGCCTCAATGTGAGATGAGTTTACATGAGAAAGGAGGAAGAAACAGCTTATTAAAAGCATCTGTTAATGGAGTGATGTTAAGTGTAGATAATTGTTTGCACTTTTTTATTGCTCAGTGTTATTTTAAATGTTGATACTTTGCTTAACTGTTAACTGTCAAACCTCGCCCTTTCYTCATCTAAAGATCTCAACTTCTCTCATCTCGATTCACCACAGTTGTGAATCTTGTGAAACCATRGTCTTTTCATTCTATTAGAATGTCTTCAATTCCCACTTTCCCTATCATTGTGARGGCAACTATTCACCTTGAATAAGTTTTCAAAATACTACCCCTTTGGTCTTTATGTTTCTTCTTTTATAGCGATATGAYATCTTTAATGTATGTCYTTATACATCCTACATGAACTTAATTAAAATTATAGAACTGAACYTTATGAGTTTGAATTGCTTTTTTAAAAATAAATAAAAATGTACAAAGCTCTCAAACCCTTGGGTTTACGAAGTGTCGAATCTATGCTTTATGGAC
>SNQN01012210.1:0-16616 GCA_008642245.1 Bassia scoparia
AAATACATTAAAGCTATATTGGAATTCGAAAACTATAGTAAATAATGACTTCTAAGAACATATAATAGTTAATAGTTATGAATTTTCTAATTTTTTTTTAAATTTATCAATAATATACTACTAATTTTATAATTATTAGGTTAAATAAAAAGATAAAATAATATTTCGAGCCTGTTCGCGAGCTTTCGAGCCGAGCTTAGATGAGGCTCGGCTCGAGCTAACTTCGAGCCGAGCTCGAGCCGAACTCGAACAGGCTCGGCTCGTTAACACCCCTAGTCATAGATTTCAAAATAGCAAAAGTAAATCTTAAAACAATTCTAATTCGATCTTTTTGTACAAGAAACTTACTCAAGGCAGAGTTTGGATAAAATTAATAGTAAAAAGCTCTCAAATAAGACGTTCGTTAAATAAGCTTGCTAAAATAGAAAATAGTAATTTAAAATAAATAATCAGTTTTGTGTGGACTGAGTTCGTATTAATTTTATTGTGAACCCATATAAATTCACGTGATTTGTAAGAATTATAGCAGATCACCGCTGCTACTCTTTCTTTAGAGTCGGGCTAAACAAAGAGTTGTTAGATGTCTAACACTCTTGCAATTACCTTRATGCCCTTATTTAGTCTAACCTTAGTTGGCCCTTTGGTTAAATGATACTAGCCTTATAAGCACGCGATGCGTGCATTGATTTATAGAAATGTTGTATTTGTATATTATTCTTTTAATTATTATGGTTTTTCGTGGTTGAATCTCAAATAAAAAACGAATTAAGAATTTTGATTGACTCACTATGCAAATAGACAAATGAACCTTAATGTTAATGAATAACGATATTACAAATTAGTTTAAGTTGTTTTTACSTAGATTCAAAAAATGACATTTTAACTAACACTTTTAAATCAAATTAGAGATAAGTGATTTAATTGTTCAATTTTTGAAATCTTATACGGAGTAGTATGCTATTGTATTAATTGGTCTAAATTATTTGATTTTAAGTTTTTGCTGATTGATAAAACCTTCCCCTTTTCCTTTGTTAACCATTGATTAAGAATCTAATTATCTCTTATGTATTTGAATTAATTGAAATTGACAAAAAAGAATTGATCAAAGAGCTAATTTGGTAAAATTATGCATATACATTTATTAACTATGTAATTTTCTTAAGTATGAAGGGTAGACCAGGAATTTCAAAGGGGGACACCATTGCTCCCCCTTCACTTATATAATAGAGATAAGTTAATTTTTTTTCTATTCTGTTTTTATTTTTCTAAACTCACTTAACTTAGTCAAATCTTGGTTGATTTCTCACTTAATTTAGTATTTGCTTCATTTTAGGACACTCAATATCATCTTTTGGTCTGATTTCTCCTCTCTGCTAATATTTTCATTGCTTCTTTATTCCCAACTTGAGTTTTCTTTCTTTTTAAAATTCAAATGTTTGATTGTACAATAATCTCTATTATATAAGGGAAGGGGGGAGGAAGATGGTGTCCCCCCTCTTAAAAGACCATTATACCCTTAATGATTTTTAAAAAATATATGAATTGATATGCCTAAACTACCCTTTGCTTATTATTTAACTAAAAATGAAAATTGCATTAATTTTGTGACTTAATTAATGAAAAATTAAATAAATAAATAAATATTATCCCAAATTGAATTGAAACATACATCTAATTATTTTGAATTCAAAATCATCTTTTACTTACAAAATAATTACATTATCGACTAATATTGTCATTTGTGCTATTCTCAGGTATAGTAAACATTGTAGATATGATACATACATATTATAAATTTATAGATGAAATACCAGTTTCACATGTTAAGCACCATGGCGTGCACAAAACTAGTTAATATTATGTACGCAATTATACTCTATATGTAATGTAGTCCATTTGGGATGTACAACAATATAATGTTGATATGTAAACCAATATAATCGAGATGTATATATCAATAGTTTGGATGGACACCAATTATATATTTTTGAGATGTACATATCATATACTTCGTATTTGGATGGATTCCAATATAATTTTGATGTATACATCATATGTTTGGATGGACGACACTGAAAAAGATACATCAATTATAATTGTATGAGTACTGAAAAATGCCACATTTTACAATGTGAGAAATTGGGATGAACACTAAAAAAAAAATGATGCACACATTCTATGTTATGAATGAAAACTAAATAAAATGATGTACACATGCATAATGAGAATGAACACAAAACAAAACGATGGAGATTTGTTGCAAAGTAAAAGAATTTTAGACATAATGAATATATAATTCAATACCAATACAATAATGAGACTATGAGAGTTTGGACCTCACTATCATTTATGAATAAGTCTATATGTCTCGGGACCATGGTCCTCATCATGTCCCGGACAAATGTTTATTTTCAAAACTAGAAAATGTTTATTTTCGAAAAATAGAAAGTTCATTCCGAAAATACAAGTGTTCATTTTCAGATATGAACATTTACATTTGAAAATAATATATTTTACAGTTGAGATGAACTATTCTAATTTCGAAAATGAACATTTGTCCAAGATCACGATGAGGACCATGATCCCGGACCATAGTAGAATTTGCGATCATTCATACGATACTAATTCAATACTAATTACAATAACATGATCATACTATCAATACTAATACAATACTAACTCAAATTGTGCAGCTGGAACTAATCGGATTGAAAGGAGGAAAAAGTTGAGCTTGAAATTTCCTTCTTCCTCGTGCACAACAACACAATTACAAATTTACAATAGGAAGCTTTCACAATTTAGGAGGTGAGAGAATTTCAGAAAAATAATGTAAAGTGATAAATTTGGGTTTTATTGGGATAGGTGTCATTGAAGTTTTTCCACTCAAAAATAAAAGGGTAATAGGTAATTTGAGACAGTTAGACATGTAAGTGCGTGTCACTCCTTCTTTTTATTTATTTAATTTTTTTGAGGTCACTTCTCTTTTATTTTGGTAAATTATTTTTATGGGTTTGGTGTATTGACCAACTTATTTGAAGGGAAAGCCCACTTTAAAATTTGTATTCTTACATTATACTTTATAATCTCTTTGTGAATGTTATACACGTAATATACTTTAAATCCTATCTCCATATATACATTTACATTACTTTATACTTGTGTATGATCCTAATGTAGTTGTAAATCCGCGTGCAAGACAAGACAAGACATTCAATACTCACACAATCTCTCAAGGAACATTGATTGCTACAATCATTATTACTCTTTTCTCTCTCCATTTATTTGATATTATTAGTAGTACCTTGCATAAAATTTCAATCTACGAATCCATATATGATTAAACGATATAAAAACTTAACAAGCATGAAGTTTAAGTGTGCAAGTATTAAACGAATTGTAAAAAATATAAACAGGCTCTTTAAATTGATAACTTGACACATTGTAATGACAATCTAAATAAAAAAATAAAAATAAAAAGTACTAACTTAAAAAAAAAAGATTACCCCCTCTAAACTGCATAGTTGCATTTGGGGAGTTTTCCTTATTCTATACTCAGTAACACAAAATTCATCAGTTTCTCGTTTAACCAACTCGAATGCTCTGTAAGTGTTGGAGAGCGGGGATGGCACCCTTCTGGGTGTGCAAAGGGCGCCGCAACGTTCGCGCAACTGTCAGTGCCTCCTTAAGCTTGTTTTCATCCTACACAATTATTTTCGAAACAATTAGAGATCGAATCTAATGTGTGTGATCGACGAATATATCACGTGTGATATCATTTCTTATATATTTATCTATATTTCCATAACAAATCGAAAAAAGGTGTATTAATTTATATGTCTCCAAGATTGAACGATCGTTAGAAAGGGAATATAGCAGGATCCGACATATGATCTCCTGCTCGTTGTGTCAACTGTGTTCACAGCAAATCCCTTCACTGATCCTTAAATCCTGCAATTACACTCGAAATTTTCGCCCGAGCATTAAGATTAAATCATTCGAGCTGGTATAATATTGACAAAAAATTGTCAATCCGACATTTAGTAAATAAATGGAATATTTTATTTACACATTGCCATTTATCTTTTTCTTTTTTTCCATTTATTTACCAAAATGTCCAATTGGATGTCAATCCATTGGATGACTAGGAATTTTCCAAATAATTTGAACATGTTTAATTTGGATTAAGGCAAATACCTTAGTGTAGTTAATCTTGCAACCCTTCTCTCCATCAGTGACTAATGAGAGCTTAGACCGTCAGACCACAACTTCTTCACCACTTCTTCGTCGGGTAGCATCACCTTCTGCTAGGAATTCGACCTCATTTCACTCACCTATAAATCAATCAAAGCAAATTAGTGTAACCAGACATCAGTCTCAACCAAAACATTAAATTGGTTGAGGTGCGAGACGATATAATTATGCTTTATCAAATATTTTAAATACGTACCTTAATGATATCAGCATGTTTCCAAATGCTCATGATGCCTCCCTAGCAGCCCAAGAGAAGGCCAAAGGAGCTCTCTCAAATTAGGGTCGTATGAGAGGAGCACACCAGCTCCTTGGCGCCTTCATGGCTGTCATGTGGGCGGACCTCCATGGCTCGGTGATAGGCTAATCGACATAATGGAAGACCTTGGCTTCCTTGATTAGGTCTAGGTGAGCCCGATGACTCTATAGCATGTCCGCACTAGGGTTCCTATAGAAATGACTCTCTTTCGCCGTTCTTCTTCAATGTCACGAAGGTAGGGCGGTCCTAGCCTGCTTGTCGAACACACACTCCTTCGATGTCACTCCTTCTTAGGTCGAGTATGTCCACCAACATCTTCCGAATCATCATCACAACTAAACTACAATTATATAACACATACATGTTTAATACGAAGTAAAAATTTAATTTTCTCACCTGTGCCAACAATAACAAACACAACATCACCCAAAAAGTTACTAAACTATGGCAATTTTAATCAATTAGTGCTATTACATTCACAATATAAAAAAATGCCAAAATACGTATAGTTTTTTATGCAAATCTATTACATGTACTAGTTCATCCTTAATTTTCCCAATTTTGTTTTACGTTTAAAGCCTGTTAGTATTCGCATCTTTCAATATTAATTAACATGAGATCAGTTTAGTTTTTTAATTACTTAACGTAGCCAAACTGTAACAATTCAATTAAAATACATTACTGATATATGCAAGCCTAGAAAACTCAGAATTCAAACAATTTATATAAAAAAGTTTCCTAAATCAAATATATCCCTTGATACTTATTAATTAGTTTGACGACCCATTCTTTTCGGACGTTATTTTCCATTGTGTCGAGGCAATTGCACCGGGCTTAAAACTAACACTTGTATATAAAAAAATATTGACAATTAGCTTTCATAAAGTTAGTCGGAGCGTGAATATTTTTTTTTTTTAACAACATGTCATAAATAAATAAAAATTTTTTTTTAATTAGAATTCAACCATCGTTGTGGTACAGCGTGTATTTGTTGATGAAAAATCTTTTATACCTTGTTTAGTTTTAACTAAGTATAATTGACACCAAATAATAAGAGTTTGCATCGAGATATAAAAATTTTAAATATACTAATTTTTTTCTATGGTACTCAAGGATTCGAATATTTTATTATCAATAATTCAATTGTATAGTCTTACTTATTTTAAAAAATATTAAAAAAACCTAATACGCTAAGTAAATACATTTTGAGGTCAAGGGTATGAATATTCAGATTTCTTTTCTCCACATGTAAAACCATCCGCTCTGGTGCTCATATGCAAAAAACAAAAAAAAATTAAAATTTTAGACGATCGTATAAAATCTTATTTTGAATACAGTAAACATGCGGAGATTTCATGAGACGTTCATGTATACACATTTGAATCATATTAAATAACCCAAAAAAAAAAACTTACACATAAATTAACTATTATACGTTCGTATAGTTACCATCACAGTTTCAACATTCTTGAAAAGAAGATCTACTTCATTCCAAATTCAATAAATCAATTAAGAAAATAGAAGTTTACCTCGCGATAAAGGCAGCGGAAGCCACCGAGCTTGGAATGCCAGGCAAGCATTGGCCGGTGGCCACCCCCGGGGCCTTGATGACCCGAGATTCGGCAACGAAACATCCGGGCCTCGTCCGTGGACGAAATCGATCAACATCTCTCCAAAGGTAACAATTGACGCTTACCCATCTTATGTGTTACGTTACGTAACGTAATATTGTTACGTAAAACTTCTTACAGATTTTTCACTAGTTTAGATTATTCAAGAGAAAGTAAGTATTGTGAAACAAGCTAATAACAAAGGTCATTGGTATTTATAGTAACAATATAGTTGAATGGTGATCCGATATTAAATATCCTTTGTTATTCTGGTAATATATCCCGTTTTTTTTAATAATCTTTTATCCAAATTGGATAATAAGATCTAAAATCCCGCCAATGATTTACAATATCCAATTATATTCTTATTAACTAGTGATTATTATAGTTGTTTCAATGGGAATTTATTAATCAATCACCGATATTTTTTTGGATGATGTTAACAATTTATTATCCGTGACGACTTTAAAAATATAAAGACACATCTTAAAAATAGAGAGATTGAAGCTATAATATCTTTTTTCCAATAATTATTCAACACTCTTTCAACATGGATATAACAATCTGAAATAATAGGAATCAAAATCGTACAAAGCAAATCTTAAAACAATTCTAATTCTTTTGTACAAGAAACTTACTCAATGTACAGTTTGGATAAAATCAATTGACAAACTTAACAAAACCTCTCCCGATCTCGAAAGAGACGACGTCATTTGATAAGCTAGTTAAAATTGACAAAATAATAATTAATAAACAATTGATATGTAGTGACACTTGTATAATTTTGAATTGCATTCCGTTTATTTCAAGAATTCCAACGACCCACCCAAGATAAAGATCTTCCTACTAATAAAACACACAACGGTTAATTGTACCGTCTACTCGTGCATGAGGCAGAATGGTTATCTTTTTTATAACAAATAATAAGGCCCTTTGTCAACAATTATCTTATGGGCCTTTTCAATTATATATATCTTTATTTTATTTTTATAATAAGAGAGCCATAAGGTGAAGACTGAAAGACGAGAATCAATCAAGAATCTGAAATTAATAAGGGCCTTTTTAATAAAAATGTTTTTTTTTTGTGGGTGGTAATTTATGCCCACCCTTTCCTCAAAAGCGCAAATTCTATTATGGTCACGGGACCATAGTCTCATAATGGTCCCGGACAAATTTCATTTCGAAACTATGAAATGTTACTCAACATGTAATGTCATTTTCAGTGTAAATCGTTCATATCCTAAAATAAACACTTGTATTTTCGGCAAATGAACATTTCTAGTTTGGAAATGAACATTTTGTCTGGGATCCACCATGGTCATGGGACCAGAATAGAGGTATTGCCTCAAAGGGTTGAAGATTGAGAGATGGGCCTGGTCTAGCCCAACCACTATGTACAGCTAACAAAAATTAGGTCTGGATCTAATGTATTTTGAGATCCATGGAATGGGTCCAATGTCTAGTACTTGCACGATTGCGCAAGACTTGCACGCTATATATTTGACTATAGTATGAGGTGAAACAAATTAGGATTCGATTTCGTGTTAGACAGTGAGAAAGGGTGGTTTGTGCTCGTTGTTCCTAAAATTGAGGGGCTCGAACCAGGTTTTTGACTTTTCTTCACCAAAATCAAAGTGAGCTTAGACTTGAACAAAATGGTTGGTGATGACTTATGAGGGCCAATCGGCTTAGTGTCAAACTATTGAAATCGGGTCTTATTTGGCTCACTCTACTACAATATTTACATATTGAAATATATGTCTGTTAATTGATCTAGTGGTCGATTGTCAACCATTGCATCATCGTCGCTAAGATGGAACCGTTTCTTTCTTTTGTAATTGAGGTGTGGTTATGGGATGTTCGAATTGGTTCTTTGATGTTTATTGTTTCTAGGTAGCATTCTATTTAGATGAGAAATAAAAGGTTACTTCTTTTTTCCCTTCGAAATAAAAATAAAAGCTGTTTCTTTCTTTTGATAGGATATAGCTCTTAATAATACAATTTGAATCTACTTTTTAATGGACAATGGAAAAAAATAAGTTAATATTTGGCATTTCGACTTTGACTTCACGTAACTACAACCTTCTTTATTCACATCTGGAATAGTTTATAAACTAACATAGAATTGTTGTTTTACATAGTGAAGGTAAGCTTTGTTGGTTAGAGCTTTTTTTCAGTTTTAGGAGATTTTATAATGATGTTTCATCTCGTCCTTGTGGCCCTCAAAACACCGAAAACATTACTCATCTTTTTAAAGTGCACGTCAGCAATGGTCCGATTCTTCATTCTGACTCAACTCATCTAAAAGATTACAAGTTCATTTAACCTTAATTCATTAACGCTGCAGCTTTTTTAATAACAGTCTAAACATGTTCAACCTTTTTCAACTCAAAAGAGTCGTCTCATATTAATACGTATAGGTTGTTTTGACATTAACCCGACCCGGGTTGTCAATCGCCTCTATGATTTCATTAAATTATGAAGCAAATGCACAAGATGAGACAAGTTCAACAATTCCATGCTCCTATTACTCCCATGGTAGTCACATCTACATCAACATTTAATTAATATAACCACCATTACTCCTAATAGCAAAACTTGCACAATCACATTAATTAATTAGTTGATTAAGGCAAAAGCTAACAAGCGCCCCTGGGGGTTAGATAATATAACCAAAAGTAGAAATATTAAATGAATATAAACATTCATTACACCGATTAACGTGTGAATTTGACCTGCAATCCAAGTTTAATATCATTTAAGGAAATATATTTATACATTATCTAACGTCCGGGGGTGTTCGTTAGCAATATCGATTAATACATTAATTAATTAACACTAATCCAACTAAAGTTCTTCATTAATATCAGTATATCACACTACCATCAAATCTAAGATTTCATTTATACTTATTTTATTAAATTAAAAAAAATAAAAAAATCAATAATTCAGTCCACTTAAAGCAAAACCAACTCAGTAACTCACTCATCACTCACTTAGCTGTACTCCATTCTCTCTCCTCTCCTCTTTCTTCACCCGCGTTTCTCTTTCTCATAATCTCATCACCGACGATATATAAATCGTTTCTTCTTCTTTCTCTCCTACTTTTTTCTGCAAAACCCTTTTCTTCTTCTTCTTCGCATTTTCTCTCTCTTTCTTTATGATCTAAATGTAAAGATTACTCGCTCTCTCTCTCTCTCTCTCTCTCTAAAACTCTGTTGATTGATTGATCGATCGATCGATCGATCGATCGTTTGATTGATTGAAGGAGGAAGGAGGAAGGTGCAACAATGGCGAGGCATGGAGTGTCTTCGGTGATCACTTATAAACTCCTCGCTTCGTCGATTGCCGTTTTGGTCACTWTTTTCTTCACTTTCTCTCTCTTCTTCACTCGCAATCCTCATTACTCCTCCATTTCCACTTCTGTAAGTATRTCTTCATTTTATTTTCCTTWAAATTTTAAATTATTATTTTAGTTAATTAGCTCGTGATTTGGATCTGTGCTGATGTTTTCCGCATTTATTATTATTTGTAATTTTGATTTTCGTTTTTCTCGCTTTAATTAGGTTTTTTTGTTTTCCTGAGATCGATCATTAATTGCTTTAATTTTGGTGTAAATTGATCTATGATAGACTGATAGTAGACGTAATTGCCGCATTTACTTCCAGTTAATTTCTCGTTAAATTACTATTGATTCAAATGATTCGTTTWAAATTTTTCGATTTCAATCGAAGTCATTTTCGAAGTGGCTGTATATGAGTAATTATGTTTATGGCTTTCATCGTTATTCAATGCGAGGCTCGTGTAGAATGCGATCGTTTTGTTGTTTAATATGAGCAGATTGTAGAGGCCGTAATTTACTGCTAAAATTGATATGAAATTCTGTCTTTTCTAAATGTTTTGTTGTTGTTTTGATTATTTGGTGTAAAATTAGGGTTACGATACTCAYTTGTTTAGCGGTGGATCATTTCGGAGGTCAGTGTTGGCACTTAAATCTGATCCATTAAAGCCTCGAGTTGATCAGATCAAGAAACAAGCAGATGATCACCGTAATCTTGTCTTGGCATATGCGTCATATGCTAGGAAGCTTAAACTTGAGAACTCTAAGATGTTACGCATCTTTGCTGATCTTTCTCGGAATTACACGGATCTCCTAAATAAGCCTTCTTACCGTGTTCTTTTCGAGTCCGATGCTCTCTCTATCGATGAATACATGCTGCGACAATTRGAGAAGGAGGTTAAGGAGAGGATTAAGGTCACTAGGCAAGTGATRGCAGAAGCCAAAGAGTCTTTTGATAATCAGCTTAAGATTCAGAAGCTGAAGGACACTATATTTGGGCTGAATGAGCAGTTAAGCAAGGCTAAGAAACAAGGAGCGTTTTCCAGCTTGATTGCRGCCAAGTCCATACCTAAAAGTTTGCACTGTCTATCTATGAGGTTAATGGAGGAGCGAATTGCCAACCCAGAGAAGTATTCGGATGAGGACAAAGCTCCAATGCCTGAATTGGAGGATCCTAACCTTTATCACTACGCTATTTTCATCGATTATGCATCCTGATTAGGTTTCACCTTCTGTCACATGCACGTGGAACACATGTTTCGTTGTGGTGAGTCCTGTGGTGAATGTCGCGGCTGTAAGAATGCGAAGGACCCACTAACATGTGGTCCACGTTTGACAGACAGAAGAAACCTAGGAGCAATGCGGTTATGATGAAGATGAAGGTACTTATAGGGGAGCTCACATTGAGGTGACGCATACGAGGATTACAATTTTTTAAATTCTTCATATGTGCCTGTTTTAAGCAGCTCGAGTCGCAACTTGCAAAAATTTTACTTTGAGAATAAGATTGGAGAATGCAACGAAAGAACACCACCAACATGACGTAGGAACCCCAAATTTGTCTCATGTTGAATTTCATTTGAGTTCTATCGCCTGAGATGTACTCCCAATTGCATAGGATTTTGTTTTGGATGAGGAAATTGTCGTGCATGAAGGATTTTGGACGGTGTGGGAGATAGATATGGAGGGAAGTTAATGGTGCAGTTGAACATGTCGGGTCATTTCACGATATGCGCATACATGAATTCTCACATCCCTGATCAAGGAGAAAGTCCAATCCGAAAGCACTGTGCGTGGGCATACGGTATGAAACTTCCTTTGATCGGATGCATGAGAAAAGAAGGTTGCACAGAGCAATACTCATTAACTGGCAGAACATGTAAGAATGACAATTGCTCTGTTGATTTCATTGATTAGTTATAGATATCTTATCTCTTCTGCTTTTGCTTAGTTTCTTGAACGCTTGTTTTTGAACAGCTTATCTGATAGTAAGTAAGTTAACCGGATAATTCTAGCCAGTACAATATATTATCGTGTCTGCATATGTGCTGTAAATCATCCAGATGGGTGTCTTGAGATAATATTTATGTTTTGGCTGTTTTGATACATAGGGAAAGAAAAATCATGAATGTTGTTTAGATTAAAAGGATTGTTTAGAATGGATCTGTCAAATGATGAAAGGCTCGTTGTTTTGAAGAAAACAATTTTCAATGGAAAATCATTTCTCGGGAAAATATTTTCATGAAAATCATTTTTAGGAAAATAATTGTCATGGAAAATATTTCTAGTAAAGGAAAATGAAAAATGAAAGAGAAATGAAGGAAGGGTGAGAGAATGAAAAGGGAGATTTAAGAAGTGGGAAGGAAATTGTGGCATTGCTTCTCTACAAAGAAAAATGATTTCCTTTTCCAGGACATTTTCTCCTTGAGGAAAAATGAGTTCACCTCTTTCATAACAAACAAGGAAGCTAAGAGGGAGGAAAACATTTCGGGAAACTGTTTTTCCGTCAAAACAAACGGAGCTAAATGTGTTCTTTTCACCCTAATTAGCAAGATTGGGTGATGGTTTTTCAGAAATGTCTGGTCACACTAATTTCTTCATTTTTTTTTTTTTTTTTGCCGACTTGTGGTGTTGGAGTTTGTTGCATTGTTTTATTAACAGAAGTTTGTATTGTTTGTGCAGAATGAAAATCGAACATTGGTGGAAACTGGGACTACCCCAGGGCTGGATCACATTCTATTCAACAACAAAGCCACTGGACAAGTCATGGCATGTCTGGACTTGGTTACAATCCAAGTAAAAACATAGCTGGGAGAGATCCTAATGCTGCTGTCGTGCATTTCAATGGAAACATGAAGCCATGGCTTGATTTGCCATGGGCCAATTCAAGCACTTTGGACAAAGTTGTCGAAAAATAGAAGAGTATGTCCAGGGTTGCAATTTCGCTCTCTAGTCTGCATTGTTTTGAGAGTTCACTGAGAATTTCCACTATAAGTGGTCGCGATATTCATAAGGTTCACTTTCACACTCAATCGATGACTTGTTTAATTATTCGTCCTGCAATGTAGGAATTTTGGTCAATTGTCAAAGGAATCTGGTTGCCATATGATTAAGCATTCTAAGGATATTCTATTTAGCAGTGACTTTCAATCAAGGCAACTTGAATTTGTTCATGTATTAGTTGACAGGACTTAGCTGAGATTCATGCTAATAACACTAAATGTATAGTTTGCTCATAAATATATTGGTTGATAATGCTCTTCCTCGTTAACATATGTTCATGTGTTGGACTCTCAACGAGCTTTTCTAGTTAAATGTCTGCTAAAATTGCTCGAAGCTAATACTAGGAATCAATGCACGGTGCGATTGAGGTGAAAGAGTCTGTGGATGCATCCCTGACAGTGCTCAAAGAAAGAGAGAAGGTGCCCTTATGTTGGTTATTTTTTTGACAAGGCAAAATAGAGCTTAGAACTCCGAAAGTTAGTTAGTTAGCCATTACAATTTACAAATTTAATAGTTTGCAACATTTGATACAATGATAACATATACTTCGTATATAGAGAGGGAGATTTTCATTAGGTTGTGTATAATAGTCGGCGATGAGGAAGAAAAAAAAAAAGGGGGGGACAAAAAATTGTACAATTTGTCCACTCCGCGTCATAACCACCTTCCACGTTGCATGCAACCTTGGCTCCCGCCATGGCAGCTAAAAATATAGGGAAGGTCCTTGCATCATCTTTGCATCCACGTTTTTGAAACAACTCGATAACAAAAACAAACACTTGCAAACGAAAACACATGTAAAAGATTTCATTCAATAAATCATTCATGCCAAGATTGCCAACCATCAATGATTCAACTATACCACAATTCCAACCAATTTGTAGCACAAGTCTCAACAATTGCTAAATATACCTACAACTTTAGTTGCATCTTAAATCTTCCCTACAAATCTACAACGAAAATTAGAATGTGCACTCTTGCYCACAAAACCATTCTTATACTATATAATATAACCCTAAAAAACGATGAGACCAAAATTTTTAAATGGATGAGACAGAGAAGTCATTCCGATATTCCTGTCAAAAGAAGCGATTAATAAATAAATCAAGCAGAAGCTGCCTCCCTAAATACTATCCAATCTAGTAGACCAGGTATATAAAAATCTTTACCAAATAATTCATCGAGTTACTTCAAGCAGCTAATCAGAGAAGTGTAAAAACGACCAGTTGAACAAGATGTGTCTTCAAAGTTCGAACATAAACGAGACATGGGTACATGGGACAAGACAAAAGAAGAAAGAGCCAATACTGACCCCGATAACAACGTATGCTTTTGATGAAGCTCCCAAATGATCACAACAGTAGTCGTGATTTGATCAACCAAAACGCCTAAAGACGAAGAACACAACCAGAAGCAAAGTCACTCCAGCTCATATTTCGAGTAAAGTAATTTCTGTTATACTAGTTGTTTTAAACAAGTATTGATACGGGAGAACTAATGTCGTATTCACATTATGCTTTCCTTCATAAGCACTCAGTTCCCTCCTATGCTCATTGCTATGCTAGCGATAAATCAAAGTTTGTTTTTTTTTGATTTTCGGAAATTAGTAGACGGAGAAATGTCCAGATAGAGGGAACCTAAAGTGAATGTACATACTCTGGATATTTCAGATAATAATGTTACGTTGTTTTGCCGGTCTAGTACACTTTGTCCTTAGTACATATATCCGTTCATGACATGCAACATTGTCTCTCTGCTTAATGGAACAAATAATTCTTGTTATAGTCATCATACCACACTTGGTTGGCTAATCTGTGACAAACTTTCCTTAATAGCATACATTAAATAAATGGAATTTAATTTCTGTAGGTGCTGCTTGCCTATATGTTAATAAGTTGATTTTCTGACTATTAACCTTAGACCACTGTTTTGTGAGTGTAAGGTTTCATTGAAGTACCCTCTCGTCCTGCCACCATCTGCCAGTTTCCCAAAGCTAAATGCCTAGGGAGTTCTACAGAGACCCAACAAACCCCTGCAGACTTCACTTCCTCTTAACGTGTCTATTCGTCGTAATAAGGACCGTCCTTCCATGCTTGGTGAAGACAACTCTGGATGATGCGATTGCATGTACACCATGACCCGTCAGAAGGTTGGCTTAGAATCTTTATTCACCATCTATTTTATGACCAATCTTGGCTTGTTTTTTCTATTCACAGAAAAAATATCTTGTATAGATAGAAGAATGCTTTTTGTCTTAAACTCTGTATAAAGAACAAGTAACCTTTTAACCTTCTAATACCTCGTGTTTAAGCGTATTGTGCCTACCTGGATCACTAATAACCGTTAAAAAATAAAACAAATGGGCTGAGCCATTAATGTACCCTTTAGGTGTGGCTTGAGATGCATTCAAAGAGATCTGCCAATCAAAGCGGGGTATCCAACCGGTTCGAAATCAAAGAGAGATATGATGAATTCTGTTTATTGGGTTTACCTAGCTGTTTCTTGTGTTAGGAAGTCCATTTCCTTTTCTAAACTCGTTATATGGAAATGTGTTTTTGCCGGCTGTACGGGTTCCTTTCTGCGTTTTAACGCTGGAAACATTTGCAAAGTTGCTGTTGATGACACAACTAGCACCGACCTTAAAATTACGCCACATAAGAGCCTATGCACTAACAATTTTCAACATCTTTAACAAAAGTTCCAGGTTTTCGTAAAGTGACTTTTTGAGTATTCCTGCTTATGCTGTTTATTAAATCCCTCACAAACAGTACAACCTTTCAGCTAAGTTGTCCGAATAATTATCACGTGTTTCATCGCATCAGTGTTGCGTACCTTTGATGAATTTGTGCAGGAGAGTGCTCAAGGTGTAACTCGCTTAGCATTTTATAATTTAAGTCAATAATTCATTAAATTTATCTGTGCGTAAATGATAATTTCTTATTGTGACAACAAAGCGGGAAAAGATGGCCATCTCACAATCTATTATACACCAAGATTTTTTGTCGAGGGAAAATTATCACATTTATCAGTCAAAATGCCCAACTACCCCCCTTTTAGTAATTTCAAGGGGATATCATTATCTAACATTCATAATTTCTTGAATAAAGCTACTGAAGTGTTTCATGATATTACCCTACTGAGTTAAAAAATTGTGGCTATATTTCTTATTTAGCACTTAGTGGCATGTAATGGGCGTCTTTTTTGCCCTTCATTTAAAATTATTTAGCTAACTATCTGAACTTTAGACATTAAATTTAACTAAATCTAACAACTCAAATCAATCACCCAAAATAATATGGTATAAATTGAGAAACCTGCCAATTATTATTAGTCTGTGTTAAAACTTTCTTACGAGCTTTCTCACTGTTACGACTGGTTCGCGTGACGTGAAGTAAATAACCGCTGGTTGAAGAAAAAGAAATTATAGTCCAGTTCCCGAGAAATGTATACTAAATTTTGGAGGGAACTACATGTGCAGCATGTTCACGTTCAGATTGACAGTATTGTGAAGAAATTAATGAACCTCCAAAAATTCAAATCCCTTACTTTGCTTTGTTAAGAATTTTTGCGAAATAAGCTGCAACGAACACTTTGACTTCAGTAAGTCTTAAATCCAAAAAGACTCTGGAGTAGTGAATGATATATTTTGAGAGTCTGTAAATTGCATTGAGTTTGGCTCTGTGCGATCCTGTCTTACAATGAGAGTTTTTCTCGACCAAGGATATAACTCGAGAGAAAGGTTTCTCCCAAGGAAGTAACCCTGCCCGTCGTAATATGTCGTCAAGGTGTGCCTGAAATCAAACAGTGCAGTGGTAGTAGGTCGTGGAACGCTAAAAAGGGAGATGATATGGAAGAGAGGGTTCTATACAATTGGTAACGTGATGGGCAAATGGTAACAGGATAATGACATATAGAATTTGGAAAATACAGGTGCAATATGGTTTCTAATTAAAATCCTTGAGGATAACAAAACCGTAGTGATGCGAACTTCCAAAGACTCCGTGATCAAAAACTCGGCAATCGTGCGGCGTACGATCGCCAAGTGGGTGACAATTACAAAGGGAGGGATCAAGGTATAGGAATACAGGCACAGGGTCACCTGCAGCATGCTTTAGAAAGATTAATTTGCGTGAGAGTGGCGAAAAGGATAAGATGA
>SNQN01012211.1:0-16615 GCA_008642245.1 Bassia scoparia
TCTTAAAAGCATTACTAATTTCTAAAAAAGCATTCAAACTTATTGAAAAGCATTCTAAATTTTGTTAAAGGCAATCATAACTTCTATAGGGTGTTAAACTCTACTACATCAACAAACGGAAAATGAAACTRGACATGGAACGAGAAGAAGTTTGGAAAGGAATAGAGAGCTAGGTCATGTCCAATTGTTCAATGATTACTTTGCGGGCAATTGTGTTTATAATGACAACTAATTTTTTCGCAGATTTCGAATGCAAAGGCCGGCCTTTATTCTGTCGAATTATGGAGAAGGTGGTTCAAGGCCAGGAGATGACTGGTTTCAACAACATTGCAATAATTGATTSCTTTTTCAGAAATTAACAAGGCTAATAGTATAAGTATGTATAAGTCGATGACGGAGCATATATCTATTAGGGAAATTCTCAATGGTAATCCTCTATTTTTGCCTTTTCCTACTAGTAACCATGTGTTTTTTTTTTATATCAAAAAATGACTTTGTACTTTTGGTTATGTTCCAAACGTGACTTTAATGACCATTTTCCATTTTCCGTCCTTATCTTTCTTCTTCGCTGAACTGCAGAGGTGTTGAACCCTACGGCCACCATTCATTGATTCATTCCCCACTGCTATTTATACATCACTCCCCCTTCTTTCATCCCAATCATTCATTGGTTCATTCATTCAAAACTCAAAGGAAATTTTGTCAATAACCCCCACAACTTTTTTTTTTTTGTAAATAACCCCGATAACTTTGGCCTAATTATTGAAATTACCCCCATTTGAACAGAGTTTGTTAAAATATAAGTTGGAAATTTTCACGTTCAAATGGGGGTAATTTCAATAACGAGGCCAAAGTTATGGGGGTTATTTACAAAAAAAAAAAAATCGTGGGAATTATTAACAAAAATTGGAAAAGTTGTGGGGGTTATTCACAAAATTTCCAAACTCAAAACTACTACTCCTCGTTTTTCATTTGTGTATCTTCTAATACTAACCACTTTCACAACTACTACTCCCCAATCACATATTCACATACATATGTTATAGCAGCAGTAGAACAAAAGTTTCGCCCACTCCATTACGTCTCTTCTTTAGTAGARAATAATGAGATTCATTGATTTGATTGCCAACTGAGACCGAATACACGATTAAATCCGATTGCCAACAAAAAGGCTACATATATAGCTACGTCTAAAATGAGGAATTTGAATCCTAAAGCAATACAATAGCGAGGAATGTTTTATGCAGCCTAYTGCTGCATAAGACAATGCAGRCCAGTGGARCCCACGAGCAYCAAAAAGATGAATTCGAATACTCAACCAATCCATTATTGATTAACCATACATACACAAATTGCACTCTTCAAAATCTTTTTGATTTGTTTTGCATACAATCATTCATACACCACTAGAAGAATCAAATCACAATTCAGAAGAAATCTCAATAATCACATTTTTACCAGCGAAACCAAATCAGAACAAGAGGAAAAATGAAATGGGAAGAATAATCAAAGGAGTTGAAAAGGCATTTATGAAAAGTTGGGTGAAATGAATTAATTGGGGTATTAGATTAACCTTGGTAGTGACCTAAAACACAATTAACGACAATTTAACGCCAAAACCATCATTAAAGTCACGTTTGGAACAATAATAGAAGTACAAAGTCATTTTTGGTATTAAGAAAAAAAACAAGGTTACTAGTAGAAAAAGACAAAAATAGAGGGTTATCATTGGAAATTTCTCTATCTATTACTCCGTATTATATTTGGACTAAGATACTAAACAAATAAAGTGAGTACACACTGATGCTCTTTAATTAACTCAAAGTTTCACTCTCAACTTCAATTTGATGCACTAGGGAGTTTCCTTGCTAAAGACGAGGGCATTCTAATAATCTAATGTTCCTTATTTTTCTTATTTTGTTTTGTATTTTATTTCTTCAAAAAGATTATCCAAATGCATATTTGGTATTTATATATATCTTGCCTATCAGCGAAACCCACATAACCACATTCATGGCAAGATTTACACATAAGTCAAAATAGAGACGTTCTTTGGAAGAATAGAAAGCAATAACTGAAGTAGCAAAATAAGCTAATAATAAATGAAGCTGAAATGTTATTCGAAGTTCATAGTAAATTTTTTTTTTTCAAGTCCACTTTTCAAGTAAACTTCCGTAATTGCCCTAACTTAAAAAAAATCCATAACGATTTTCAAGAATAAAAAATGAACAATCACAAAATAGTTCCTATGAATTAAAAAGGAAACAMAAGACAATAATACACCTTAAGATCGAAATGATGCTATTTTACAAAAGCTAATAAAACATTAATATGTGCATTACACAAATACAACAATTAAGTACGAGTAGTATTTTTGCATTTTTGCATTCACTAAGAAAATAAAATACTCCGTAGTAGTAACAAACCTAATAATAATATTTCCTTCATGAACAAAGCGTTGGAAGATGTTTAACATTATGCTTACAACACACTTTAGGGTTCATGACATTTGTGACATAATGAGTTTGCAACTTACCAAAAATATTCTCCATTTCTACAACCGTCCATCCCATTTCTTGAAGATGAACTCTAATCTTCGCGTTCTTCGCTAATTTCTTGACAAAATAATTATCCCTACTAGGCATGAACGTTTTCGTTTCGTGTCCCCTACAACCCAAACTTTTGAAAACTTTGAATTGATTGGAATCCTTAATAGAAGTTTTTAGGGTAGGGTTTTGATGAATCAATGCTTTTACAATCGCTAACAACGGAAAACAAGTGTTTCTTGATAGCCGATTTAGTACTCCGTTTGAAAGCTTGTTGTAGTTCAGTGAGGCACATATGTTCATCTTTTGTTCTTCACTTATTCTTGGATGAACCTACAAAATAAAAATAGCCTTAACATTTTTGAGCATTTATATAAAGAATTGAAATAAATGCACGTAATTGAACAATATAAATATTAATTACCAAAACTAAATTTGCAAGGTTACCTCAAGATAGATTTCAATAGCTTGATATATCTTGTCACAAGAGTCTCGAGCCGAGTCCGGGATTACSYTGGCAAGGGCAACAAATTTGGAGGGCTTCAAACCACGATCCGGCGCAATCTCGAAGGCATATAAATCCACTAACCTCGCTACTTTCTTCATTCGATATGAGCAAAGCTTATGACTTACATTGCCATCTAAAAGGAAATTTTTCAAAAACCTTATAACAAGATTTACATTGTACGAGGTACAATGATTCTTGTTTTTACATGATAAAGAAGGAAGAAGCAAATCATCTAATGTAGTTTCATCAAGTTGCAAACCAATTAATAACTCTAATTGACTTTTGTAGGGTTTTTTTAGCTTCAAATTAGAAGAAATTCTCAATGTCTCAAACAACCCTTTAATTGAAAGACATCTCTTATCAAGGAAAGAAAGTAAATTAATTATCTTTTCGGTAATTTTAGCCCTTAATACTTTACTAGATACTCTAAGAACTCTCACCCTTTGATAGTAGAAGAGAAATTTGCTTATWGTAACATGGTCAAATTTCTCTAACACCATTTTTCTCACCAACATGTCAACTAAATCGATCTCAAAACTAGAAAGATCTTCAAACCACCAATACATTTGTATATCCACTTCGTACTACTAAAGTACTCTTGGATCACATGAGACCGAAAGCTAGAGCACTTGGATGAGGAGGAAGGAGTTGTAACGCAACGCGTTGCAATTCTCTCCACAACTTCACACCAATCTTGGATTGGATAGACCGGATCAACACCGGCCAATAAACATTGGCCGTGTGACAGTGCTACTAGAACCTCGGACCATGTCCAAAAATCGACACCCTCAAAGACTTCTTGGTTTGGTCTATCAAATTAGGCTTCCTAGGACATCCTTGTTCATTTCCATGTATTAGCTACATGATTAAAAAACAACAATTCGATATTAGTTAAGTCGATGATGCCATTGTTGTAGATGAACCTCGTAACGATTCAAACCCTTCTGCTCCCTTGGAAAGCATGGAACATAACTTTCACCATGTCATTCCTATCATTTTTTTTGCACTTTTCCTCAAATAAGTTGCTCAACTTACTAGAGTAATTGTGCCATTTTTTCCTGCAATAATTAACAAGAAATAATAACAGTCTTAACTTCATCGTACATAAATCAAAACAACAAAAAATTTAAGATCATATAATTATTTGAAGAATTAGTAGAAGAAAAAAAACAACCTTATTCACCCAAAAATGTGTTGGCCATTGATAACTACTTCAAGATCAGAGCAAAATTCCATGAAATAAAGTTGAAAACTTGAACAAAAACTAAAAGTTGGATGAAGAAATGATGTAAAAAAGCTCACAACATGAAAAGGAATTGAAGCAGAAGCTTCTCTGCAATAATCCAAATGGGATTTTTGTGTTTTGCGCTAATTTAATGGTAATTATTTAGTCAAATGGAAGGTTTTAGAGACAAGACTTGGGAAAAAGAGAAGCAAAAAAACATGTCTTACATTAAACAAATAAAATTAGTTAATTATACAAAGTTGACCATCCCAGAAAAAACCAACCACTTAATGACAAAATCTACCATCATTTTTCGATTTTCATAGATTAATGAGCTGAGATTCGAATTTCTTAAACTTACAGCAATTTGTTTTGGTTTGCTAACTGTCTTAACATTGAAGATACAAATAAGGTTATGTTGTCAATGTGCAGTCGTGTGAGAGTTCCTAATGCACAATGTTAACCAAAGTTTATAATTCATTATTGCTGCATTACGTTAACAAACCATCTTAACCAAAAGGTTAAGCTTATGGTTGAGTCCTAGGAGTATGTTATATACTATATCACTCCCCCTCACGTGATCGAAAGGCTCTCTAAGTTTGAAATGTGGACGCTTCACAAATTCACTTATACCTGACGTGAATTAATTCCACGTAGAAGGGAGATGAAGGAGAGATTCGAACACGTTATTGTTTGACGTATAGGTTAATCTTAAACTTCAATGTCGATGAACACGTGTGAGTTGTCTCGTATTGAGAAAAGGACATAATGATACGTTTATCGGTCTAAGTATTACTCCTATCGCCAATTAATTTTGAGATGAAACCTCCTTAGCTATTGCCTATCGGCAGGGAATAGGGTGAAAATTAAGTCTTTGACCCACGCCTCAGTTCTTGGTGTGCATGCTACACTTTTGGGCGCTAATTATGGTTAATGGCTTGACTTAATATTCCATAATAACCTCACTTTCTAGCCTTTGGAAAAACATGTTGGATTTTCATTAGAAATAAGTTTTTTTTACATTCATTAGAAATAAGTTGGAAACGAAGTATAGTGTTATGGTCAGCTAATGATGTAATTTTGACAGAAATTAATTTACAATATCGATCTTGCTAACAGACGTACCAAATGTTAGATAAATACGAATAAAGTTTTGTCACGGTCAGCTGCAAAACTGAAGTTTGACACTCATTACTTTCATATTGATTATTTCAACATCATTATTCATTAAAATGATCTAGTTTTGACAGAAACTAATTTACACTATCAATATTGCTTACGGACACATCGGGTGTTAAATAACACTAAATATATTTTCCAAAATCACGTTAGTTAGTTGATTGTGCCGGTCTAAATAACTTGTTAGTGAAGAGTATAAAAAATGAGTGCGAAAGGTGACAACAATTCATAACCAAGTTAACGTTTCATTAATCATTACAGTTAATATGTTCAACAAGGTACAATGCTTTTCTTGTAATTGTAATGCTTCAYCTTATATCTGTAGCATAGTAATACTCTTGCTAATGAGTAATGAGGTACTTAAGTAACTAAATAGCATCTGTTAAAACACATTTATCATGCTTAATGAGTATTGTATACTTCATGGTTGGTGTGTAAGTTGCTGCGAGCTTCTAGCCTAGGTCAAGTCAATTGATCGCATACGTASCGACAATGATTCAACTTGCGTCCAATGAAATATGATCGCCATACATTCAAACACATCCAAGCCATTTCAGTGACATGCCCAAAAGCAAGTCTTCAAAACCCAAGCAATCATCTGAAACATTAATGAATCAAACATCGTTCATTTCAAACGGGTATGGGGGGAGAACATCAAAGCATCCCCAACTTTGATTTTCCAAACCTGAAACCTGAGCAACTGCTTCATCAGTTTTCTTAACTATCACCGAATCCAAATCATCTACCAGGGCTGGAAGTGCAGATACTCAATCAGATTGTTCTTCGGGACACAACGATCCACGGAAAAAGCAAAGATGGCTGAAATCCCCTTTATTATCCACCAAAATTCAGGCATAAGACCTCAAGATCATGTTTCCTCGCGACTTATTCTCCTGATCCGGCAATATCTTGATGAACTCCTGACAACTTTTGAGTTATAGCTTCTAAAACAAATCAGTAACCATTTATCTGAGGCCTTGTTGTAGGTCCTGCAAGCCTTGAAAAAGGCACCTGTGAACGGACAGGAGGATGTCTCTTTTGTCCAGGAAGTCCCCTTTGACCAGAAAACTGATCAACAGACTTTGGACTCGAGGTAGGGTTAGAAAAGACTTGAACAAGGTCAACAGCAGAAACAACCTTCCCATAACGAAGCCCAGAGTTATTGTCATTGGGCTGCTCAACAGGTTTGCGCCAAGTCTCTGGTGAAGGTTGTCTCTCTTGCTGGTGCTTCTCGGAATCTCGGCCACTTCTCCAATTGTCATTACGCCAATTCTTTTTCTGCATATCAGCTCTCTGAATATCTGGTCTTTGGTCTCTCTTTTCATGGCCTCTTCCAGTCCTCTGATCAACAGAAAGATTATCAACCCTTTCGACCYCACGTGAGGTATTTGCAAGGGCAGGCGCTACTTCAGTACGAGGAGAAATATTTTTAATCCTTCACAAAATAACAAAATATCACTTACCATACGAGAAAGCACACAMAATTATAGAAGCTCTCATTTCTGGTTGTACGAGGATTCTTGTGAAACAAGATGCGCACAAATAACAAAAATTTTAAGGTTAAAATCATGAAAGAGAATAATAATAATAATACCTGCTTGGACCATGTACTTCATCATGACTGTTGACAGCATCATCAACACCACGCTCCTTCAAAACCTGGACCAAAATCAATGTTGTTAGGATGGAAAAAGATAAAGGAAGGCCACTTCTTCTATAGCACTCCCACATTTACCAGTCTACATATACAATTGATGTTCACAGGATTACAAATTTGACAAGGACAATCCAAAGAGTGCTTTAGTAATTAATAAAATAAAACATCAGCATAAACAGAGTAAACAAGATCACCTTTTCTTTCGGGTYATATGAAAAATTTACGAAAATCATACCAAAGCCACAAAAAAAAATAATAGATGCACCCAAACAAGTTTATCTTGAAACTACAAAAATTACCATTTCCCGCGGCCGAGCACCACCAAACAGTGCCTTCCTGCAATAATCACAACCAAATGGTTAACTCAGACCTGCGTTCTTCGAGATTAACTACACATAATGAAAAGAAACTTTTCTATTAACCCTACATTTAAAATTTTGTAGTTAGGGGAAAAANTTCTTCTATAGCACTCCCACATTTACCAGTCTACATATACAATTGATGTTCACAGGATTACAAATTTGACAAGGACAATCCAAAGAGTGCTTTAGTAATTAATAAAATAAAACATCAGCATAAACAGAGTAAACAAGATCACCTTTTCTTTCGGGTAATATGAAAAATTTACGAAAATCATACCAAAGCCACAAAAAAAAATAATAGATGCACCCAAACAAGTTTATCTTGAAACTACAAAAATTACCATTTCCCGCGGCCGAGCACCACCAAACAGTGCCTTCCTGCAATAATCACAACCAAATGGTTAACTCAGACCTGCGTTCTTCGAGATTAACTACACATAATGAAAAGAAACTTTTCTATTAACCCTACATTTAAAATTTTGTAGTTAGGGGAAAAACAACACCATCACATTGACCACTAAGTATCAATGCACCATTACCAAGTGGATCTAACAAAGAAACACACCAGAAGTTTTGAAATAAATCATGCATTGATAGCAAATAGTTCAACAGGAAAATTTCACATGCAACGGTGCAAATAACACATTTACACCATAAATTGCCACTTGGTACTTTTGGTTCTGCTATAAAATAGAGTTTTAAAAACACATAAACCCACCACAACTTTCAGYTACAAACCCATTGGATTTTTTGAAATGTCGGCCCCAAACTACCTAACTTCTGAGATCAGCCAACCCTTTACCCAACAAAATATTTCCTGATCAATTATTGATTGAGAAKAGCCTCTTCTACCACAAGAACCTTGTRGTAAGTCTCACAAGGATGGGCTTTGATAATTAGGGAGGACAGATAGCAGTTTCATAACAACTTTTGCTATTGATGATCTTCTCAAGCAAAGGAACATCATTCGTGGGGTAAAAACATAAATGATTGCACAAATCAAAAGGAAGAGAACAACTTCACCATCAGCTCTCGAGCTTCAAGCCTTCAACAATCAAATTTAGTAGAGGGCATCAATGAGGAAACACAGTTGCCTTCTCAAATTTTTATAGGCAACAACCTAGGTCATGATTAGAAGCTCAGAAAAGCTTGCAGGACAAGAAATGACGAGCCAAGAGCTTGATGCTCCAGCAAGTGAGGACAATGAGAACGGAAGCATTAATTGTTTGTTATTCTTTTGCAGTTTATACAGATGATATTTGTGAACAGCTACTGTGGACCATGGGCATGTATTTTGAAGAAAATGTCTATTTCCCAAAACTCTAAGAAGAAAGAAGTAACAAACAATTCTACCTTGGTATGTTGTCTTTTTTGGGGGTCTATCCAACCAAAGAAAAATAGGAAAGAGAGTAAGAGACTAGCATACAAAATATTTTAAAACTTCCATCACATTACATATTAATTCCATTCTCTCCTTTTCACTTTAGACTTCAACTCAAACCACAAAGACCCGGCAATCAGCGAAAGACTCAACCTAGAGACAGTGGCGGACCCAGGAATTTCAAACTTAAACTAGGGTGCTAAATTCAATCATCGTGTGTTTCGGTTTATAAGTCGGATGATCAGGTGTTTGCGTAGACAATGTCGGATTCGGGATTTTCTGTTTAGTGAGTCAGATACTTTACTATATAATACGTTTGGATTGTCGTTTGGATAGTTAGGTAAATGACGGTTTTGTAGATTAATATAATTAAGTAGGGAGTACGAGTAAAAATTAAAAAAAAAAAAGATAATCAAGGGGAATATAAGAAGAGGATAGAAGCTTGAAGGAGAAGACAAAGAAAACAAAATAAACAACATTGCATGACAACAAATCATGCAACAATCACACAACAATAACATCAACATCAACAACAAGAGCATGCAAACCAAAAAAGCATAAGAGCCAAATACAGAGCAAAAGTTATCCGAAGGCTCTAATTAGCGACCAACTGGAAAAATTAGCTATCGCAATATACCATTTTGCGATCGAAAAATCACAATTAGCGACCGACAATTGGCGGTCGCAAATTTTTTTTAAAAAAAATTTGATCTCTGGAAAAATTAGCTACCGCAATATACGATATTGCGACCGATTTGTCCTGATTTGCGACCGATAAATCACAATTAGCGACCGACAATTGGTTGTCGCTAATTTTTTTAAAAAAATTTGATCTTTCTCTCATTGTTTTTAAAAAAAAGATGGGGTGCTATAGCACCCACTAGCACCATTGTGGGTCTGCGCCGTCTGCCCTGCCTAGAGATCGTCAAAAAGTAATCACTACCATTTCTCCATCACAATTAAATTTTTTTATAAAGTAATAAACCTTCAAAATAAAGCTTACCCCTCCAATCCTAACCAAACAAGGCAAGAATTTTCTTTTTAAAGAAATAAAAAAAAATTACAGCTTGCCACACATCCACTCCTAATAACAAAGAGGTTGTTTCAAATTAAAATTACATATATATGGTTAAAAGTATAATGCATACCCAGTTATTGAGCAAGCCCCAATATGCTAAGTAATACCTTACAAACCCCTCACTTGGACGGTTGGACCAAACAGTGAACCACCACTAAGTAATTAATATTTTAATCCCACCTCCCATTTTGCTTCCGCAACAAAGTTTCAAAAGATCTACTAGCATTCTAGCCTTCACCAATTCATAACAAAGTATATTCTCAAAATGTAATACTTAATCAATCAATCAAACTYYKCCTTAATCCTATATGTGGGGTCGGCTAACATGAACCAAAAGTGATTATTGATTATTTCAGAAGGTCATCCACATAGATTTTCCTCCTCCACTCCCTACGATCGAGAGCCTCACTCTCTTGCAAATCAAACTGTTTCAAATCCTTTCTAACTCCTTCCCACCAAGTCATTTTTTGTCTCCCTCTACCTCGTTTAAAATCTCCCTAATGCCTAATCCCACTCTTCGCACCAGTGCCCCTGAGGTCTCCGTCTTACATGCCCAAACCAACGCAAGCGGTTTTCCCTTAACTTGCTTGCAATATGCACAACACCAACTTTCCTACGGATAACTTCATTTCTTATTCGATCCCGTAGAATTCAACTTAATCCTAAAAATTAAAGTTCTAACAAAATTCACATTTTATAACAACAAATCTGCAATCATTCTTAAAGTCTCAACCTTCTAGATCTAAAGTGAGGGCTTTTTAATTTCAATTCTTCAATGGCTGAGCTCGGTCACTTTGTCCAGTATAATCATTATAATGGCAGTCATGAGGCGCCTAGGTGGTGGCAAACTAACAGTGATGGTCCAGATTTGGTGGTGGCAAACTAACAGTGATGGTCCAGATTTTACATGAGAGGGGAAGACAGAAAATGAGACTAGAACAATGGCAAAGTGGTATGCCAGAAAATGAACAGAACAGCTGGTGCCTGCTTAAAATAGCCATTCCACCTTTTTTCTGAATAAGACAGAGTGTCAGACATGCCCTCCACGGCTCCACCCGTGTTATATAGGGTAACCATACCCGGCACATGACCACGACACAGCTAAACAGGCGTACCCGAGCAACCGAGATTACGCTTAACATAACTATAACATTTCTAAGGTTACTACTTCACAGCAAACACAACTATTGAGAATCTAATTAGACAAATTTTTTTTAAAGAGTACTACAGTTAAAATCCAAAAAAATAAAACATATTAAGCTCTATTGAAAGTCGACCCCTACGTCCCCCTTCTTGCCAAGAATTAACTCAACTTTGCCATAATTTGTCGCCTAATTTGATGCTACTAAAAAAAATACTCTAAACATAAATCCAGTTACCCATAAAACATGGGCTCAACCTCGAAACATAGATCTTACTATTAGCATGAGAGTATAAAAAAATATTACACAATGTAGAGAAAGAAGCTGACTTATTTCATGATTAAGAAAAAAAAAAGTAATCAAACTAATGGTGGAAGGATCACTGTTTATGCATAAGGCAATTTTTTTTAAAAAAAAAAAAAAAAAAGAGCCAGAATAGTGATGGGAAATATTAGAAGACTTAGAGCTGATAGAGCTAAAAAATAAAAATTGAGCAAGAATGATGAAACATACTATGTATATTTCCTCATCATTTGGAGGCATACTATGTAAATTTCCTCATCAATTTTGAAAAAAGGTGATAGAACACAGGTTAAGGACATGCACAATCAACTCCGGAAACAAATTTAATTTTATGTCCCGGAGATCCACTGTCAATCCATTAGCTAACACAAATGATGGAATTTTATAGGGTGAGGTAGAAGAACCTCCATTTGATTTTCATTGACCCATAGAAAGCAAGGTCCAAAGAGGTGTACTTTGCCGGGCAATGTTGAAAATAATATTCCACGAAGGTATATTGACTTGGTTAAGGATATTGATATGTCCACAAATGTGAGGACCTATGGACTTTGTGGTTAGTTGACAAAAGATTTTCATATAACAATTAGATTGCATCAAGGGTCGGCATTAAGCCCTTTTCTTTATTTAATGGTTATAGATGAAATACAAAGGTCAATCCAAGATGAGGCACCATAATGTATGTTGTTTGCGAATGATATCATATCGGTGGATGTAACTAAAATTGAAGTTAACGCCAAATTGGAACAATGAAGGCAAAGGTTAGAACCTAGAGGGTTTAAGCTAAGTATTAAGTATTTAGTATTTCGTATTTCGTATTTAGTATTTAGTATTTAGTATTTAGTACTTAGTACTTAGTACTTAGTACTTAGTACTTAGTACTTAGTACTTAGTACTTAGTACTTAGTACTTAGTACTTAGTACTTAGTATTGTTGTGAGGGTGCACGGAAAGGATTTACAAATGAAGGGGTGTCTTAAAAATCTTGGGTCAAATGGTCAATCATTCAAAACAAAACACACACAAAATAGAAAAAGACTTCCCAACTATTAGTTTCTTGGATTATTCTTCATACTTGATCACAAAAATAATGTTCCTATGAATCTATGATTATTCTTTAACGCAGCCATTAAAAAATTGCATCGGAAGACCATGAACAATCACATTCACCAAAGAAATCATCAACTAAACAAGACTCAATAAAGCTGAAGGGGGAAGTCTATAGGACTATCATAAGACAAATGTTTGGTTCACGTAGCTAACCCCAATTATGGGTCTAAAATATGAAATGGAAGAAAGGGAAGGGAAAGGGAGGGAAACAAACTCCCTTGTTTGGATAATATGTTGGGGAAGGATGGGGAGGGGGAGGGAGGCTGGGAGGGATCAATTTTCCCTCCTCCTTTACAAAGACAAACCATTCAAAATTGGAGAAATTTGGAGGGAAAATGGAGCTCATCATTTCCCCCACTTTCCCTTCCTCCTATTTCCCTCCCCTCCCTTTCCCTTCTAATTTGTTATCCAAATATAGCCTAAGGTTTTCGATTGATTAAGGCATTAAGAAATTATCAAACACTTACAAAGAGCAAATCAAATCATATACTTATAGTGAAATGGCCAATACGAATTAAGAGTCACCTCAATATGCTTAAGCACATTATGATTCGAGGGAGAGGAAGACTCCAAAAGTTAAAACTGAAAAACTCAGATTATGTACTAATAAAATAAACATTAATGACCAATGCATTTGACTTGATCCTAATCAACGTATAAGATGTTTGCATTGAAAAAATATTTCTACCACGACGTAAATGAGGTGCAGCAGACCAAAAGAGTGCTACAGAAGCATGAACTTTATAAAGTACCTAAAACTACCAGGCAAAATAGTTACCTTTCCGTATTTCCATCTGATTGATGAGCTGGTTGTGAACGTGGCTTCAAGTTTAACTTTGGACGCTCCACTACCTGATGCCCTGCTACTTCACTGCCAATTACCCCAGGTTTCCTATGACTTGTTTCACTGCTACTAGGCCTAGGTTTCACATGGCCTGCTTCACTGCTACTGGGTCTGGGTTTCACATAGCTTACATTTCCGTGCATACTGCCAGCCTCTGAATGAATAGTAGTATTTGACTGTTGAAGACCCTTCATGAAAGCAAATTGACGAACATTGTAATTCACCGTTAAAAAAAAAGTACTTAGGTTTCAATAATCATCAAACTACCATTCGTTGTCATACAGCATACCTGCTTATAATCAATGCCGGATGGCTCCTGGACCTCCAGTGGCTTTGTTCTTGGAAGCAGTTTCAACTTGGGCCTTTCAGACACTTCTGAAGGCTGCTGCAACGGAGAAACTCCATATTTTCCATCAGGATGAACTGGTTGACCTTCATTGGTAAACAGCACAGAATTTTGCACAGGAGAGTGGACCCTGTCAACACCAGGCATCTCCTTGAACCCACCACGAGTCCCATCCTCAATTGCAAGAGCTACTTCAACATGTCTCGCCATTGCGGCCTCATAGTGCTCCCTTTCCTTCAACAAGTTCACATCACCACCATAAAATTCACTCTCCCTCTCTTGCACACTGTTAGGAGAATCTGACCTAATGACCTCTATATCCACCTGTTGTTGCACTGGCTTAGTTTGCCATCTCCCTGAAGAAATCTTGTCTAGCGCACTCGCTTGTGCAAACTTCGAAACTGTATTCTGCCCACTCCAGGGAGTTGCCCCCATCTCACCCGCAACAGGCACCTCTTTCCTCACACCCCAGGCATTAGGCCGTGAACTCACACCCGCACCCCCACCACTCYAATGTCCTCCCTCGACAACCCTAGCAGAATAAGAACTCCCACCACCTCCCACCACTGGATGCCCCACAGCCCCCAAACTTGGTTGCACCGAAACCTTCGCACCACCATCACCCCTATGCTCGGACCGCACAATCACAGGTCCTACACTATCATCACTCACAGTCCTACGAGGGACCGACGCACCACCATCAAGCGGCTTTCGCTCATCCTCATCAAAATTCCTACCTATATTAGCAGTACTAGTTAGAAAAGGTGTCTTATTATCATCCAAATTCCTAATCGAACCCGACGAACTCGGGCGCAATCGATGATGATCCGATCGAACCCCCATTGAACTCCCCCACGAACCTTGCCGATCATAACCCGGCCTCTCACTCGGCCTTGCAATCCTGTCATAAATTTCCAAACCAAAATCATTRTACCGTTTCKACTACACATTTTTTTTTAATCCAACCCCAGATCTAATCAGCTCATTTCGCAAAATAAAAATCACAGATTTATGAAACAAATCAAAACTACATCATATAAAATTATATATTGATATCCAAATCTTAGGGCAAACGACATAAAAATTACATCAAAATCAATCAAATCAAAACATAAAACAGATTCAAGATGAGAACATACACGCCAGGAGCAGAAGGAAGYGGAATGTCAGAAGGAATAGAACCGCCATGAAAGTCCTTGAGAGTCATGGTGCTGCCACTGACTTTCTTCTTCGACATTATAATAATAAAAATAGCTTCTTTTTTTGGTGGACACAATACGTTTTTTGTCTATCAAAACTTCCTCTTGTTTCCATTGCTTACAAATAAAAGAAATTTTTAAGTATCTCCATATGATAAACCAAAATTATGCTATTACTTCTAACTCATCTCTTCTATTCCTTTTGCTTAATTGACTTCTACTAACATTCGTTATTGGTACTGTTATGTCGACTTTGTACAAAGTCTTTTACTTCTCTTCATTTATGTATCTGGACTAAAACAGAATTAATGATCTTATTGGTTCACACATCACAAAGATGTTGTTAGTACGGCTCAAGGTACGATACCATGGACGACGATGGTAAACCAAAATTCAAACCAACATCTTGATTTTGATGTCGTCATACAACTAGAAATATGACAAGCTAGTCTCACCTGGGTCCACTCACCAATCATGTCTGTCATCAACCTATAATTAACCAAAGGTCCAAAGGATTTATAAATTGCAGATTTCAAAATTTGCCATAAACAAACATTTACAAATTTATAGCCACAACACAAATGACTACTTTATTTTTTTTAAAAGTTCTTGGCCAATCAACAATCGTATTCTCCTCCCCTTAATGGATTTATCTCATATAAACTATGAATGCTGATTTGGTTCCCATTTTGACGACTATGGAGAACAAGTTGATTGATGAAGACAAAGATATTATTGAATGTTGTTGTATTATATAATTGAACGTTTTTTCACATAATTTTTCGTATTTCATACTTGTGTGATTTGTATCATTTTCGGTCAGACCCATCCAACATTCTGCCAAGCCAAACTAGTCAAGCCAAGTGGATCATATTAAATAGATCAAAACTAATCAGTCAACATAGTAGAATAAACTAGCATCAGTCAAGTAGATTCAATATAAACTGGACGAAACAATCTTTTCTTTTATTGTTTAGCGGTCCTATCTTAATAAAACTTTGGATTAGCCCAACAAAAGTGATTAACACAAAATATATCAACAGAAATTAAAATGAAAACAAAAACTAACAAACCATGCCGACTGAACATTAAATAAATATTAATTTTTTCGATGCAAAAGAGTGAGAACAAACTCAAATAATGCAAAAAACTAAAAAACAAATAGTCACCCCTAAATTATCAATTCTTATGTATCCTAAGCTAGCTAGTTCAAGAAGATTGGGATAATTTATCGAGCTAGGTAGCTAATTAAAAGTAGAAATATAACTTTTTTCACTTTGTTGCTAATAAGTCCACAGAGCTTGAGACTACTTATCACTCTCATTAAAAATAAAAATATGAAAATTAAATATAAACATTAATTATACGATTGATTGATACATAATTTAACAAATAGAAGAATTTAAGGGAGAGTTGGCATTGATAGCAATATCGTAACATAAAATTACTTATGCTTAAAAAAATGAAAGAAATAGCCAACAAACAACACGTTCAAAAGAACAACATCATCAAATAAAAAGACAAAACGACATCAAAAAATTTTTTCTTTCCTTTCCCCGTTTTTGACATTTTCTCTCATTCTGGGTTAATCGAATCACCCAATCCGTCCCACCTTCGACGCTTTTGCTCTTCCTTGTCTCTCTCCTCCGTTTTTTTAGTTTACGTTTTCGACACTTTCCTGTTTAACCTATATCAGCTGAATCATATTATGTTGTTTGATGATTTGGAATTTGAAGGAA
>SNQN01012218.1:0-16592 GCA_008642245.1 Bassia scoparia
AACACTTATTCCGCTGCGAGACCAGTCCAACTGGTCTACTCTACTAAAATAGTACACAATCAAAATTTTAATAGGCACTCAATTCACCCCCCCTCTTGAGTACCTTCGGGAAACCTTCACTAGATTATCCCTACTTTTATTTTTAAAAATAATCTTAAAGTGTTGTTTTTCTTTTTTTAGCCCTATTTTTTCAAATCTTATATAGAATATATCAAATGTTTCCCTTATATTTGGAATAATATATTTTTATATTTTTAAATAATTTCAAATCTTACTCAACCATTCCAAAACAGTGGTAATCTAATTTAAGTGATTTTCAGATAAATAACATTACCTTAATTCTAGTATTATTTTAAGGAGATATAATATGCAATCTTTTCAATTATTATACGTGGTTTTCTGAAAAAGTTTTTAAGTTACAAGATTAAGGAAATTAAATACAATATGTTCGTTGCATTTGATAATGGTGATAAAAGATAAAACAAGGGTGACAATGTTTAAAACTATACCGACAATTTATGGAGTAATGAGTTATACACATAAAATGGTGATAATGTATTAAAAAAATGTTGATATTATTTGATAACAATGTATATAGAAGGTGACAATAAAAAACAATTGGACCGTTACATCGGATTGTGCGATAGAAATTTTGGTGAAATTTTTGGCAATGTTATCGATTATTTTCAATAGCGGATTACATATGATGTTGGCCCTCGACATTCATGGAGTTCCAACTCCAGTTTTCCAAGGGAGAAGAAGGCTCGGGTTTGATGGTAACCGTTATGCCATATAGGGGTTGACGTCATTGTGTAATATTATATTCATTGTCATTGCTAACGTATTTTCTAGACATAACCAGACATTGGTAACTTTGAAAAAAACGGTGCAAGTAAACACGTTATTTTTCTTAACTGTCCGATTATCCCTCCTTTTTTTTAAAAAATAAGCTTAAAGTGTTGTTTCCTTTTTTCTAGCTCTATTATTTTTTCAAATCTTATGTAAAGTTTCCTTATAGTTGGAATAATATATTTTTATAATTTTTAAATAATTTCAAATCTTACTCAACCATTCCAAAACAGTGATATTCTAATTTAAGTAATTTTTAGATAAATATCATTACCTTAATTCTAGTCTTATTTTTAGGAGATAAGATATGCAATCTTTTCAGATTATTATACGTGGTTTTCTAAAAACGTTTTTAAGTTACAAGACTAAGGAAATTAAACACAATGTGTTCGTTGCATTTGATAAAGGTGATAAAAGATAAAACAAGTTGTGGCAATTTATAAAACTATACTAAAAAATCTATGGAGTAATGAGTTATACACGTAAAGTAGTGACAATTTATTTTAAAAATTTGATATTATTTGATAACAATGTATAGAAAAGGTGACAATAAATTAAAGTACAATTGGATCGTTACATTGAATTGTGTGAACGAAATTTTGCGGAATTTTTGGGATTTTTTTCGATCATTTTCAATAGTCGGTCACCTATGACGTTGGTCCTTGAAATCCATGGAGTTCCAACTCCARTTTTCCAATGGAGAAGAAGGCTCGGGTTTGACGGTAATCGTTATGTCATAGTGGGGTTGGCGTCATTGTGTTATATTGTATTCATGGTCATTGCCAATGTATTTTCTGGATCTAACAGACATTATTGGTAACTTTGAAAAAGTGCAAGTAAACACTTATTCTCTTAACTACCACGAATTACCTCCTTTTATTTAAAAAAAATAATCTAAAGTGTTGTTTCCCTTTTAGCTCTTTTTTGTCAAACCTTATTTAAGTTTCCTTTATAATTGGAATAATATATTTTTATATATTTTTAAGTATTTCAAATCTTAATTACTCAATCATTCCAAAAACAATACCTGATAATCAATTTAAGTAATTTTCAATAAGCACCATTACCTTAATTCTTGACTTATTTTTAGGAGATATAATATGGCGATCTTTCAGATTATTGTACGTAATTTTCTGAAAAAGTTCTAAAGATACGATATAGATTAAGGAAATGAAACACTATAGTTTTGTGGTGCATTTTTATAATGGTGATAATATAAAAAGAATGACAATGTATAAAACGATAACCGACACATCTTGGAGTTAATGGGTTAGATAGACAATTATTAAATATTGAAAATATTTGTTAACGTGATAATTTAATCTAAATAATTTTCAGATAAATATCATTTAACCTTATGTCTATGTCTTGTTTTTAGGAGATATAATATGCATTTTTTCAAATTATTGTACGTGATTTACAAAGGTTTTAGTTACGGAGAAGAAAATTAACGCAATTTTTTGTCACATTTAATAATGGTGATAAAAAAAATAAGGTCATGCTAATGTTGTTCGATATAACAATTTTGAAATTTTTCTTCACATAAGTATTTATACTTGGATTTATATTTGGTTTTTTTTCTTAATTTCATTTACATCCTGATAGTATTTTTTCGGATTTAGTATAAATTTTTAGGCTTAATGAATATGTCATGCACATATTTAGAATTATGACATTCAACAAAACTCAAATTTTTGATTGAAGAAAGCATTTACAAGATTGAATGAAAAAGATAAAAATAAAGATATCACATCTTATCTAATACAACAACTGCTTCATTTTAGGGAATAATATTTAAATTTGCGTTATCATATCATGTGTGAATTATTAAAGTCACATATTTTAAAATTTAAATTGGTATATATGTGTATATATGATAGAATATTATACTTATATTCTGAAAAAATGTTTTTCTAATTTTCAAAATAAGTTATCAAATTAAGAAAATAAAACTTAAATTAATTTTCATATTCTCTGAAATATTAAGAAAATAAGATATTATGATATTAGAATCATAAAATCATAATTAACCCTACACTTACCATAACCGAAAAGCAATCATTGACTTCTAAGACACACGTGCTGGCATCCTATGGTGTCTACTTATTGTTGTGGTAGTCAATTTTCAGATGGACTATTTAAATTTTTTAATTTTAATTCTATAATTATTGTTATTTAAAATGTAAGTAATTAATATACAGGTAATAAAGTTCATAATTCAACTAGTAGCTGTATACAATGTCGATATGATGATCTTGTTTACACGAATTGATGTAAAATCATGGACATCCTTTATAGAAGGCCAAATAAGAGGACACAACATTTCGTAACTCTAGAAATGTGTTGGACATGCTGGTTGAAGTCGTCAGCACAGAGTCAGTCACTAATGATACGTAATTTACCCTTAGGAGTGACGCCATTGTTAAATGTAAATCAATGCTATTAAGTCATCTCTACCATCACGTAAACTACCAACTATCATAGTAAATAAGCCATCTGAACCCAACCATAATGACAAACAGATGGTTGGGTTCAGATAATGTAACGATTAACGGATTAACGAACATAACGACAAACAGAAATGAAAGAGTAAAAAAATGTTAACGTCTCAACAAGCTCCTGAGAGGGATGATTAATACAAGATGGGTTTTGTAGGTTTCCTTTTTTGTCAATTTTGTTAAAATGATGTATACAAATAGGAAAAAGTAAGAATATATGTATATATATACTAGTTTTTGCTCGGCGTTGCCCGGTGGTTTTTCTTTGCTGAATTACCATTTATACCAATGTATTATAAGTGTCATTTATGTTGAAACTTCATATTATCTTAATTCAACTTTGTTTAAGTCTGTATGATCATATTCTACGTACTGCTGAAAGTTAAGTTTTAATTCAGTGTTTAACAACCAACCATAGCTAAAAAATTGATCAATAAACTAAAGAACTCATCATCACGAACTTGATATTGATGCAAGACCCAAAATCTCTACAAAGATACTTCTTGACACCACATAGCTAATTACTATTGTAACCCTATTATCGCTACACTGCTACTGTTATAGTTCGTCCTTGTAAGCGTGCTTCTCCCTTTCCCTGTCATCCCCTTGCTCTTTTTTCGTCTCAAAATAACTTTTCTTCTTCTCAATTCATTGTGAGTGTGGGGCGAATGAGAGTTGATGAGAAGGAAACAATCTAACACGTCGTTCTTTCACAATAGAAGTTATTGTATGCATCAAATGTATCACAAATTTTTTTGTTCACCAAGCATAATAGTGACCCTTTTGTTCCATATAGTAACTCATTATACATTTTGCATTAATATATTGATAAATATAAGGGTTACATATTGATCAGAAGAGTTATTATATTGATTAAAAGTTAGGGTCCTCTATTTAGTAAAAATTTATTGTGCACCCGTACACCTAAAATTTGCCATTTCTCAAGAGTGTTATGAGTACCATAAGTATAAAATTATACTTCGTATTTCCATTTGGTTTCACCATCGAAGATAAATGATTACTGTTATACATGAAAATTTATACMTGAAGCTAACATATTCTTGACATGTACACAGGTTCACAGGTACACAAGTTCTTAGTTCGATGGTCAAAACTSCTGGGATGTCAAGCCCAATGATCAAAGGAAGTCCAAGTCGCCAGCCAGGCCCAAGTAAAGAGGCAAACTCCCAGAGAGAATTGGTCAGCAAGCAGTTGTAATTCAACCCGAAGATTTAGGAGCCTGTCCAAGAAAGAAGCTGATGACGACATCCCTAAAGACTCAGACCAAGCGGTTACCTACGAAGAAGGCACTCCTCCCTAGTCCCTACAAGTCAGGAAGAACGTTTTCATCTACACGGGCAGTTATAGACCTAAGCCGAAAAATATATATACATTGTAAAACCGCATGAAAGGAGAGGACATTACTATTATTCATATGCTAATTATTGGCTTTTTGAAAGAGAGAGGAGAGAATCGAAGATAACCAACTGAGAGTGTACTTAAGAGCAAYCTGTATTTACACCTGTAATCRATTGAAATCATAGTGGATTTGTGGACTCATAACCACCCGTAATTTTTTACCCTTATTCACAGGGTTTTTTCGCGTCACCATGTATGGTGTTATCTTCTTCCTTTGTTCATTTTTTTTAGTCTTAATTGTTTTAGTCGTTTTCTARTATTTATTGCGTGTTAGTCGAATCTAGTTATAGCCGTACCAGCTTAGGTTAGATCATAGTCTAATYTTTGAATAAACAATTACCATCTTTGTTTGTCAGAACATGAAAAATTTGTAGTAAATAAAAATAAAGGAATTTTGGCAAAATATTAACAATATCATCACTTTGTATGACATATGAGTATATGACCAAAATTCTTGTTTAACCAAGACCAAACCAGAAGTGTTMCTTGATGCAACAACTGCATTTTAATTTCTTTGTTTTACATTGTGCAAAGTAGCAAATCAACCCCCTAACTTGCATCAATTGTGCAATTTAGCACCTTAGTTTTTATTTGGAGCAAATAACCCTACAATTTCCAATTTAGATGCAATTTAATTAATTTATCTATCTATTTCACTATTTATTGCAAAAATACAATCCAAAAATATTTAATAATTCAAATACATGCAATTAAATACTTTTGTCAATTTAATATAAAAATAAAAATAAGAATAAATATTAAAAAATAAAATATATAAGATATTATTTAGTTTTGGGTGATTGCACCTAATTTTAATCTTAGAGGGTTGATTTGCACTAATTTGATGATCTGCACAATTACTAAGAGTAACCCCCGAGGGTTAAATTCTACAAACGCCGTTTTAGATTGTGATTATTTTGTACTATGAAATCAAAATTTTGTACCAAATATTAGCCATAGTTTTTTTCATTGGAAAAGAAAATGAAAAAGAAGACTAAATCACAAAATTATTAAAAAAACAGAAATCTGGAAAGGATATTCATTTGTGTTTGTTTAATCTTAAGTGCAAAATCTAAGTATTCAGCCAAACAAAAAAATGTTTTCTTTCAGTAAAACGAGGCAAGCAAATTCATCATAGCATGCTCATCGAACAACTTAAATGTTCATGATTGAATAATAACAATTACCTAGAAGAAAAAAGAAATCAAGGTCACCATCATAAAGGGTCCCAAAATGCAGCAATCAAAAGCCACGACGCTACAATCACTTTCACATTCGCACCTACAATTTAAGCCAACAAAATCTCTATTATATAAGGCCAAGGTAGGGCGAGTACGGTCCGGTCTGGCCTGAAACCGGACCGGACGTTGACCGGAATTTGGAACCGGACCGGACGTTATTCCGGTCCAGGGTCCAGGTTCCAGAGAATTGGAATTCCGGTTTTCCGGTTCCCGGTCCAAAACCGGAATATTTCCGGTCCAGACGAAAGACCGGAATAATATTATATATATATATATTTTATATATATAATTATATATTATATTATATATATATAATATATATATATATTATATATTTCCTAATTTTTCTAAAGCTACATACTGACTTTACTTTACTAATTGTCAGAATATCAATTTATCACATTGTTAATATTCCACACGCCAAGTCCTTGCTAGTACTCTACTCATAGTTCAGTACGCATTCATTCATCTTGCAAAATTGCAAACACTCCTCCATCTTTCTCTCCTGTTTCTCCTCTCTCCTCTTCCAACCTCATCGGTCCACGCGTCCTCCGCAAGCCTGCAGGCTCCTCCTCCCAGGCCAACCTCCTCTCCATTGCTCGCAACTCGATACGGCCAGCAGCAGACTAGTAGTCGGTTTTCTCAGACGTCGTCCGCAACCGGTGTCCCTCGTCACTTGCAAGCGCCGTCGTGTTTCTACGTCCACTGGCAAGGCCGTCATCGTCTCCTGCTACAGTAATCTACAGTCGATCGGTGGCCTTTTTTAATTTTTGTTTCTATTTTTTTTTGTTAATTATTTCAATTAATTGAACATAATTGTGAAATTAGTGACTTGAAAGTTTAAAAATCTAAATTACATATTTGTTTTTGTGAATGTGTAACTTGTTGTGATAGTGTTATTGTGAATCTGTGATTGTAAATGGCGTGAAATTTTTTTTTGCTACATATTTTTAAAAATATTATTTTAATTTTTTCTCTGCAATTGCTAATCATACCTGAATAAATTTTTCTTTTTAGCAATTCTAATTTACTCTAACTGCAGTGAACATGCCTTTGTACATTTATTAATTACTTTTTTTTTTATAAAAAAAAATCAGGTTAAAAAGGTCCAAAACCCGGACGCGGACCTGAATTTTCAAAGTCCGTCCGGTCTGGACCGGAATTGATTCAGGTCGGTTCCAGGTCCTAAGATTATGATTCCGGTCTTCTCGTCCAGCCGATTCCGGTCCGGTCGGTCCGGTTCTGGACCGGTGCTCAGCCCTAAGCCAAGGGGGAGGCAATGGTGTCCCTATGAAATTACTAAGTACCCTTAATGATTTGACTATTTTAAAAATATATATTAAAATTTAAATATAATATAAAACTTAACACTTAAAATGGATAATTGCTAACGAAGTTTAATTTGCATCATTCTAACAAAATAAATATAAAAATTATAACATTAAATTATTTTATCATTAAAACACAATTAAGTTACTCTTATTACATATAAACAAATAATATAGTTCATCTATTCAGAGGAAAATTGAAACTATATCTATTATTTCTAAGATAAAAATTCAAAACAAATGAGGTACCGATTATTTTTTATTAATCATTATGGCTTGAAATCAATAGCATTCAACTTCTTCCAAAATAATTTCATCCATATTAATTAATACTTTTCATCCATAATTTCCCAAAATATTTAATTTTTACTTTTAACAATTATGCAAAAAAAGGAAAACAATCATCGCATAAAAATTTATTCAGCCGCTGCATCGCGTGCTTCAATACTAGTAAAGATTATTAAACAATGAATTCAAACAAGTCAATTGATCAAATTGCTGCGCAAAATTAAAAATTGGGTTTTCCCATATTTTTAGAGCAGATTTTTTTCCATTTAGAAAGCATCTATTATATGATTTTTTACATCCCTTCGCCTACTCTCTCTCTAACCACTTCTCACGTCACTTTTATTCTCTAACGAAAATTTCAATCATTTCATTACAATCATGACCCAAAAATCATTCATCCCTCTGCTCTACTATTTAATCCACCACCACACATTTTCTCTCTCCATCCATGCATTATTTTAAATGTATCAAAAATAGCAAAATGGGTGTCTATTTATAGATGGTCGAAAGTATGAATTTTGGTTATTTTATTTTAATTTAAATTTTTTTACAATGACAGAAATGCAAAATAGGATTTGATATAATTGAGATAACAGCAAAAGTAACATAATTTGATGCAAGTTTGGCAGCGGGGCCTACTAAATGTTGCATGACTTGCGTCTTGATCTCGTCTTGGAAACGACGAGAGGATGATGATTCTTGCAAAGATTTTGGGCATCCTTCTCTAAACACCATTGCAGCATATGCATGCTAAAATATCTCTCAAAGACATAGAGTAAAATATCGAGGTTTGTAGCTGCTACTTACACGCTAATAAACGAAGCAAATAAAAAAGATCATAAAGCAGTTGAAAACATCACATGAAAGATAAAAGAAAAACAATAAGCATATGCAGCTTACGTACAATCACGCAGTAAAGCAAAGCAATTGAGCTTCGAAGTGCTCTGAGAAATTGGAATGGAATTCATTTTGGAACTGATTAGATTGATATTACAAGTAGCAGGAGCAAAATTGAATACATGTTACGCCAGAGAACCCGCGGAGAAAACCGGGAGAAAACTACCACAGCACTTTGATTAATGATGATGAATAACAATCCAATTAAACTAACCAACAAAGGGCTCTAATTGCCATACAATTTGAAAAAAGCTCACACTCTAATCTATGTTTACACACAATGTATTTGAGGATTCTTAGAGACGAGTTTTCTTATTATATTCTCAAGTGTTTATATTGTGATGAATGAAGAGAAGAAAATCAGGTGGTATTTTAGAGTACACACAAAACCGCAAAGACAGAGACTCCTAAGAGCCGACGAAGGTGCGCCCCGTCGCCACTATCGACAAAACGAAGGCCAAAAATGCAGGAACCAGGCGCGACCCGCAACGACACAGGCGGCCTACTGCTCTCAGCTCCCTAGACCTTGCTCTTGGACCACGGACGGTACCCTCATCCGACCACTACGGACGAGCGCCAACCCAGCGCCACCTCTCACGAAAGCTGCCATCCCCTTTGGCTTTCCTGTTCTCACTTTTACCTACTTCACAATCACACCCATCAAACAATCCCCCGACCTTTTTGGGAAATATGAATTGAAAGAGCAAACCACAAAATCCAATGTACAAAAAAAACATCATATACACCAACTCATCATCAAAACATCAAACCGCACAAAGCAATCACCCCAACACTATAGCAATGAGCACCAATGTGACACTTCAAAAAAGCTCGCTATAGCGAACGGAAGTTATGGGACGGATAAAAAACCCGTCCTAATTAGGATGGACTTCCATAAATCGTCCTAATTTGGGGAAGGATTCTGATCCGTCCTAAATTTTTATCTGGCTTAGAGGGCTAACAGAGTTGGAAATTTAGGGCGGATTTTAATTAATTAGGGACGAGAAAATAAAATTCGTCCCGAAATTGCAAGTTACGGTTTTTTTGTCCATAGATTTCTCTACGGGTGTCCCGAATGGGTGCCCATAATATACTCAAACTGACCGGAATTGGCGATGCGCATCCCATGGCATGGACTTCAAGTCCTAAATTGGAAAGATTTTCCAGGTAAATCATCCCAAAATTAGGGACGGATTTGAATTGCGTCGCCTTAATAATTTCGACTACTAACTCCTCACCATTCAAACAGCGTATAAGAAAAATCATAATTTAGCTAACGGATTCTAAAATCCGTCCCTAATTTAGCGACGATTCTGAATCCATCCCTATTTTAGGACGGATTTCTCACAAATCGTCCCTAAATTAGGGACGGGATTTTTAGATCGTAGCTATTCTAACCAGTATATTAACAAATTTTGTTGAATAAAGTATACAAGTTGGTATCTGGAGTATTTGGTTGGGGCATTGGTTGGTGACTTTGAGGTTATGGTTCGATTCTTTTAAGAGCTAGACGAGTTGCTATCATAGTGTGATGAAGGGGTGGTTTAAGAAATGTGATTAAGAGTAATCACTCAAAATTTGTTTTTTGGTATTTTATTAGGGAACGGATTTTTATTTTTCCGCACCGTAAATTAGGGACGGATTTAAATCCGTCCCTAAATTTTCGTCCCTAAAGTTAGGGACGGATTTCATATTTTCTGTCGCAAAAAGTGATTTAGGCGAAGACCGAATCCGTCCTAAATCCGACTGCTAATCATTTTTAGCACGACATTTTGCCTAATTTAGGGACGGATTTTGTCCGTCCCTAAAACGAAACTTTTTTTTTTAGTGTGAGGTTTCGGCACTAACAATTTCTCACTATGTACAACTTTAGTGAGTATTCAGCCGATTCTTAGTCCCGTCAATTTTTCCTTCAAATCATCGAACATCTTCCACTAAACTCTAGTGGAAATGGGGCAGTGCCTTTTGATGTGTTGGTCCGATAGTGAACATACAGGATTCTTTAGTGCAATAGCAAGGCCTTGGCTTATCACTATACAAAACATCCCTTTTTGTTGATGACCAACTCTTAGGAACCTTAAGCTTGATCTCCTTATCGCCTCAGACAAGCAACATATCCCCTTCAGTCGTAGACATGGAGACACACTTCTTACAGCTTTGCTTAAACCAACTAATGGTCGTACACCACCAATGTAAATACATACCCTAAACAAAAAGTTTGCTCTAACGAATCATAACCTCACCCCCAAGTCAACCATCAACAAGAACCTTCAAGATAAACCGTTCCCCTTATAGCAAAGAGCATACCCGAAGCACCTTTGAGATACCTCAAGAGCATTTGACAGCTTCCATGCTTCTCACCGTATTGACATAATCTACTCACAACTCCTGCATGGGAATGTCGGGTCTCGGGTGCAATCATTGCATACATCATCGATCCCAACGACCGAAGAAAAGGAAAGTTGCCATCCTTCCTTTGTTCTAGGTCATCTTCTTGCCAATTTGATATCCGACGAAAGAGCGACGAGAGTCGCAGCTTTCGGCTCATCATGTTGACCGCAAAGCAAACTTCTGCGACATATACTCTTTGAGACAACCTCAAAGTGGCCCTTTGAAAAATCCCGAGAATTTCTGCCAGTATTTGCTTTTGGCCTCTACCCAAATCTTTTCATCTTAAATCTTTTAGAACAATTTTCCTTTTTGCAAGTCATTGATCAAGATCCTGCTAGTGCTGAATAAGCATGTCATCAACATACAAAAGCAAATAGATAAACCATCTACATACTACTTGTAAATAACAACAATGTCAAAACATGTCTCACGAATACCGTTGGTTTAGCATACAAACTTATCAAACTTCTTGTAGCCATTGTCTCGGAGCCTTGTTCAAGCCATATAGGCTCCGTTTCAGCTTGGCAAACCAATTTTCACTCACCGAAGCTTGAAACCCTTCCGGTTTGCTTCATGTAAAATTTCTTAGATCCCACATCACCCTGTAATATACTGTCTTCACATCCATTTGCTCAAGAAACAATATTTTTTGAGTCACGATCCCAAGGCAAGGTCTATTAGAATCTCTTCACCACCCGGAGAAAGATCTCGTGAAAATCCACTGCCCTACTTTTGCGAGAAATCCTTCACCTACAAGTCTTTGCTCTATACGGAACTTCTGCCATTTGGTTCATCTCTTCTTGCGAAAAAATCCATCGCAAATTAAGAAGCCTCCTGTTTAGGCAAATTAACCAACACACCTAAGCTTTCAGTTTTAGTCAACCGAGGCTCATTCCTTACCATTGCTTGTCCATATTCTTTGAGTCTTTTCATCTTCATTGCTTCACAAGCTTTCCGGCTCACCGGAATCAGTTAACAAAACAAAGTTTGCTGATGAGAATACTGACAGGTGCCTTTTGCACTCTTGTTGACCTTTTTCGTGGAGTCACGAGATTCATCTCGACTTCATCATCATCTTCATCAAGGTGTTCATCATCACGGACGTCCACTTCGACTTGAATCACCGGGAAAGGTTTTGAAAAAAACTCCCGTTTGGGGGGTTTTGAGGAGAATGTTGTTTGTGTTGGTCCAAGTTTTTTTTTGTACTTGCTCGACTTCTAACCACCGCTGTCATCTAGGCTCATAACTCCTTTCTCCATGCTCAAAGTCCCGCCTTATCTAAAGATTTTCCACCAAAGTTGTCCATATACAAGGAACTCTCATCAAAAGTATATCACAATGCCTTAACACCTTTCAGTCTTGATCCCACAATTGGTCAGCCGTATCTTCTCAACACCATGACCATGAGTAGCATTTATGGTCTTTCCGGGTCAAGCTTGTCCTCTCTTCCCTCGGATTGCAAATTAGGAACACAATGAAAGTCTAAAAATGTGAGTAAGATATCACCTTCTCACTCCACTTCTCTTCCGGAATCCATGAGCCAAAGGTGAGGGACTACGATTTTACAAGGTATCGCAGTATTAATTGCATCCGCCAAAGCATTTGGTAGACCCACCGCATACAACTCAATCACACCTTTCCCTTCAAGCAACGGTCCTATTCGTACCGCTTTGCGACCCCGTTTTGGCGAGGCTTGCCTGTAACGTCCACTCCAAAACAATGTCATTCTCCTTAAATTCCTTGAACTTGCAAGTTTAAAATGTTCACCTCATTATGGACTTGATCCGTGATCTTCCGCCCCCGAACATTCGTCAACCTCTGCCTTCCAAGTCTTGAATAATGTCAAATACCTCCAATTTTTTGTGCTCATGAAGTAAACCCGTACTTTCTGGTTGAGTCTCAATGAAAGTAACGAAATTCGTAGAACGCCAAGGAATATATGGGATCTAGGCCCCATAGCGTTCCTGTGCACAAGTTCTATGCTTCTCCTTCTTTAAGGACCGTTGGGTTTTTGTCAAAGAAACTATTTTTGCTTGCCACAGAAGACACATGTTTTCAAACAAATTCCATGTCGACTGATTTTCAACCTCGACAACTTACCATTTGAATCTAGCAATCTCATCCCTTTCTCATCATGTAAACCAGCCGAACATGCCAAAGCTTGGAGTCACTAACCCATAGTCGTAGCCACCATGTACTACACCCCTAAGGTAGTGTATAAGGTTCCTATTTAGTGCACACCGAGCAACCGTTCAGGCCCCCTTTGACACCTTCCAACTTCCTCGAAAACATGCCACCCTATGACTTGATGCCCTCCAATTGACCCACAAATCATCTTTTCTTAGACCGGGAATGTACCTCAATTTCTAGCTTCCATGAACTCCCACTTTGAAGTCTTGATCATAACCATCTCCCTTCCCCTTAATTGCTAACGCATTGCCAATTGCAAGATAGTACCTTCCTGACTCCATCTTGAAGTTCTGAAAATACTCCTTGCATGGGAAGAGTGAAATGATGCTCCAAATCAAGTATTCAGTTCTCAACTAAGATGTCCAAGCTAAGACAGGCATCCCTATATCATCACCTCGAAGAGTACAACTGATGAACTCCATCATCCTTATTATGTTGCCCTGAACCATCCCTTCTTCTTAGGCATTTGGTCACTCCTTTTGGTGTGCCCATTGTACCACAATTCCAACACACTATTCTAGGATTTGCCTCTCGATTTACTCTCCCTCTACTCTTCGATCGATCCGTTGATTCCTTTTTGCTTGTCTTCTCAACCCCCCTTCATGTGAATAGGTATCGCCCGAACGACACTCACCCGACTCCTCCTCCTCAAGCTCTCTCTTAGGATTCAAGTCACGAAGTCATCATGCTTTCAACTTTCTTAATATTATCGAAGAGTTGATTATGCGGAAAACCACCGTTATCCCATGACTTAGGTAACGAGGAAAGCAAAATTAAGGCTTTCACATAATCCTTAAACTTGATTTCGACTGATGATTAGTTGGGAACATCGAACTAATCTCATTATGTGTTAGCAACCGAACCAACATCATTTTATCCGGACATCAACAAACAACGCATTAAAAACACCTTATTAATTGCAGAAGGCTTCTCATACATGTTTGACAAAGGGTACTTGAGCACCTCCTCCGTTCGTAGTTATGTCCCTGTGGCCTCATAAGCAACATTCTTGTTTAAAGTCACTAATCACTCCAAGTGCTTGTCTATCTAGCACTTCTCCAATCCTCCTTTTATTTTTACTATCCGGCTCTTTGTCATCGAGAGGTAGATGTAATATCCCCTTTTGATACAACAAATCTCTATTTGCATTTTCCAAAAGCCCAAAGTCCTTCCATCAAACTTCTCGATTTTTATCTTGTTCTCTCCATATTAACTTAGGGTTTTGATAATCAAGGTCTCAAAATTACCTGACAATAATTTAAACTTAAACCCTAAATCAAAAACTTGAAGTTTCTGACTTCAACTAAATTTGAACTCAAAACCTAAGCCACAATACAAAAGAACAACCAGCTCTGATACCATGCTGATGGCAACAGGTAAGTTCGAAAAATCACATGCAAGCCAGATCGAAACTCAAACAACAAGTATAAACCTATATTTAAGCAAGAGAACCAATCAACAAGATCAACCAAGTAATAAAGGGGCATTAAAAGAGATTAAAAGAGATAGAGTTACGTGGGAAACTCGAGGAACGAGAGGAAAACCCACCACTAGCACTTTGATTATTGATGATGAATAACAACAAATAACAAGCTAAAGTGGCATACAATTGAAAGCTCACACTCTAAATATCTATTCTTAAACATGTTTTGAGGTTTAGAGAGAGAGTGTATTATTTCAGTGTTTATATGTGAATAAATGAGAGAGAAAAGAAAAATAAGTGGTATTTAAGTACCACTACAAAATCGCAAAAACGAGAACGGACGGACTAGGGGCGCGCCCCGCCACTACCGATACGAATCGAAGCAAAAACATGCCAGGAGCGGCACGCCTGCGAGCACTGGCGCGTCCCATGCCCTCTGCTTCTCCTCCTTCTCCTTGCTTTGGACCACCGGCGCGACCCGCGCCCCCCAGGGTTGCTCCCCTTTGCTTTCTCTTGCTCTCTCTTTCTACCTTACTCCACACTCAACCCACAAGAGGAAGAAGGCGAAGCAGAGTGGTATCAGAATAAACGTACAAACTAACTAATTTCAAGGATTAATTGGAGGTGTAATGGGCATTAATGTGTATTGAGTATATGAGGATCGTGTTTGGAGGCTCAGTGCATGATTGTGGATTTTGTGCAAGCAAGTGGATGAGAATCGTGACACTTGTGCGGAAAGACTCAGTTTAATAAGAAAAGGTTAGATTTTAGTTGACTTCGAGGAAGTTCAGAACCCTAAAAAGGGTGCCAAAATGACTTTTTAATTTTGTTAGTGACATTACAAAATGACTTTTGGATCAATATCATTGAATATTTGTCCTATTTATGAATGATAGTCATTAGCTGATTTACTTCATATAAAACCTACAACCCTCATTTGGGGATCTCCTTCTTTATTTTTTCTTCAGTCTTTTTTTTTTTAATAATTATCTATTTTAGTTGTCTTAAGTGGAGAAATATTATTTGTTTTTTGTGTGAGAGACCACACTAATCCCTATACTATGTAGCAATAAGGGGTTGAACAAAACCTTGTTTGGTGTGGCTTGAGTGCCCAACAAGCCGAACGCAAAATAAGATTTGTATTTCTTCTAACACCAAACCATATTAGCATACAAGCGGACTGAACCAAACGTAATTGTGGTTATAACGAAAAGTTAATTTCCCACCCAACATGTTAAATAATACTACATTAACTTTAATAAAGTTTAAGTGATTGACCAACAAATTAAATTACTTCCTTCATTTTAATTGGCAACAAAACCCAATTTCACAACGCATTTTGAGGTTGAGATTTAAAATGATCAATCAAATTAATCAAAATATTAACAAAAATAAGAATGAGATTATAACTTAATTGTGTTAAAATTATTTTGGATTAATTTTCTCATTACATTGTTAATCTCACCTCGAAATGCGTGAATTGTTTGTTTGTAAGTAAAAGATACGGAGGAAGTATATTACATTAAAAATAGGAAAAATTGGCCGCATAGCTCCAACCTGGTGCGAGGTGCACAAAACAACACACTTATTTGGTGAGCATAACAACACAACCTTGAGCTCGGGTGCAATGCATAGCATAACTTGAATTAGTGGGCATATGAAAAACAAACTTGAACTTCGGTGCTAATTTAACTCAATTACCTACAAAGAATCATTTATGCTGATGCGTTGCACCGAGTCAGCTGGGTTCTGTTATGTGCACCGATCAAGTTGGTGTTGTTTTGTGCACCTTACCAAGTTTTTTTTTGATGTTGTTATGAGCCATTTCGCCTTAAAAATAACATTAAGGTGCTAACACATAATTGATATGAAGTATTAAATAAATTGACCATAATAGTAATATTAAGCTTAAATTGCCCAAAGTAGCAATCAACCCCTAACTTCACCAATTGTGCAACTGTAAGCACCTTAGTTTTTCATTTGGAGCAAATACCTAGCAACTTCTATTTAGATGCAATTTACTGTCTATTTCACTATTATTGGCAAAAATACAATCCAAAAATTTAAG
>SNQN01012221.1:0-16574 GCA_008642245.1 Bassia scoparia
GCTCCAATTAAGTCCAAAGAAATAGAGCCTAACTACTAAGTAAGGAGAGCACAATATGTTGAAGGATAATGTATTTGAGTGAAAACTCTTGGGAGAGTATGAGTTTGTTAAATGCTCATGTTTAGGAGAGAATCAAGCCTCTCGAATGCTTGACAACTATCTTATTTTGTGCAATTTTATAATATTTTTCACAATATTTCATCTTTAGTTTTCATTATCATCTTTTAATCTACAAATTCCAACCATTAATCACTATTATAATACTACTGTACAATTCAGCCATGCAAGTTCATTACATAAGAGTATAAGACTCTGATATGGCAATACCAAATTTGATTTCCATTCTCATCCAACCATTAATCACTATTATAATTGTATGCTTCAACAATGTGCATTTGACACATGCTTAATTGAGTGGAATCAATTGCTAGTGTGATTCGTTAGATGATTTAAATTTAGGTGTTTTATGAGTGTTATCTTAAAGCATATCTACCATGTTGGAGAATTTCTTGTTAACTAGGATGCTAAGTGTGTTGGGATTATGGGTCATTGAGGTGTATCCTGTAGTTAGATGAAAGGATTTTGGATTCCTTAGAGGTATGCATTTCTCATCAAGTAATTGCAGTAGCGATGTGGCATACTGTGGCAATTCTTAGATATAAAATGTACGTGCAAGTGGAAGTCTAATGGGTGATTATTCTAGTATAATGATATAATCAGTAGTCCATTAAGGAAGTAGGTGGCTTAATTTGGASTTTTAGTTTTAGAKGATTTCAGTTCAGAGATATTTTGTTCAATTTTACACACCTTAATCAAAGGGGTTGAAGTTGAATGGTCCAAAGTCTTTTAAGCAGGAAAGACCATCATCCATAAATGATTTTTGAGAAATCGGTTCTTTTAGGATATTGTGCAAGTATGTATTGCTGGTTGATCAGTCGTCAATGTAACTATGGTAAATGAACATGAAAGTTCAAGTAGCAAGAAAGGCAGTATGTTTCRTTTTATTGAAAATGTGAACACCAATGTGTGGTAAACCAGCAAGCTGCATGTCAGTTGGAATACAAATTTTTGGTCATGGTGGGTGTCCTACCATCAATTGATTAAACTTTCGAAGATATTTGGGAGAGTGCTTAGAAAATACTTGTGAGATTGGTAGGAGGCTGACTCATGGGATGAGAAAACAAACTTSATGATTTTAGAGATGATATCTTCTTTTACTTATGTGCATCTTTCAGATTGGCACTTCTCTTTATATAAAATGTATTGGATTAGGATATCTTTTTAGATGTCCTCTTTTAGAGATTTGGATAAAATGTTAGGCTTCTTAGAAGGAGCACATTCAAAAGGTAGGGGTCACCGAGATGCAAATATGAATATGGATGTGTTCCATAGAGAAGCTGGTGTTGCGAACATTGCGAACAAGTTAAGGGAAAATCGGTTGCGTTGGTTTGGTCATTAAGGCGGAGACCTTGAGGCATGGAGTGAAGAGTGAAACGGTGGATTGGGGAGATTTCAAACGAGTTAGAGGAAAACCAAAAATGTTGGTGTGGGAAGGATAGAAAAGATATGAAGCTTATGGATTTATAGGAGAATGAGGCTCTTGAGAATCTCTGAGGATGACTTCCCGGAATAATCACTTTTGGTTCATATTAGTTAATCCCACTTAATGGGAATGAGGCTTTGATTGATTGATTGATTATAGAGATTTGAATCATTCGCGTATCTCCTTTTTACCTACTTGGATAAGAAATGCATCTCTTTTCAACGAATATAATTATTTCATCTTTCACACACGCTGACATAATTTCAGAATTTCCCAATATACGTTGCTGTTTTTATTCGAAAGATCAAGGTCAACATAATATTGCGGAACTTTCATTTTAAGGAGTCAATTTGGGGTAAAATCATTGTGCACTAATTGTTGGGGTGATTAGTTTGGGGTATTTATATATAAAATTTGCTATCTTAAAAGTTCTAGATCATTGAGTTTGGCATTACTTGGCGATGATTATAAAGAAGGTCCCTTCTTTTTGTTTATTTGCTATCTATTTATCTTTCAACCCTAGCTCATTTTTTGTTTGTGAAATGTATCAAGTAGGCATGAAGAATCTAGAGAGACATTGACAAATTCACTTCGTTTATAATGTCAACAGGAAGTAAAAGATTCAGATTGAAAGGAACAAATTTGCTTTGAACTTTCTTACTGGATACCCTTAATTTAAGATCTTTTGTTATGCTAAGTGGCTTGACTTCTAGCATAACTTAACTAATTCTTACTTTATGATACACTGTATAGCATTTCGCTATTGATCTCCATATAGGATTAGACCTTATGAAGAAAATCCGGAACTGCTCCTCAGTGGCCTGAGAGCAATCAATGAGAAACTTGCTTAACTTTTGAGCCACATTTATGGGTCAATTGCACTTGAATGCAGGTAAGCATTTAACTCAACTCTAAGACTAAATTCTGAAAAGGTATATGGTGAGTTGGAACTTGATGGGGCCCATCTCTAAATTTTTTTTATTTTTTTTTTGGGAGGAAGGAGCAATTAAATTAAGTAAAAATAACCATTCAAAATACAACCATCATGATGTTAGCTTATAATGCCTACTTCTTTGATTCCTTAAAGTAGATTGTTTGTTTGTTGAGCTTCAGTCCATCTTGTGAAGATGCATGCGTTGTTTCCTCTTCACTTCTGGCTTAACTATTTGTCTTGTAGCATGGTGACATTAATGTGTGTTTTGTGTGTGAATCCTATCTTCCATTCCCTCGCAATATTAGTATGTTTCACCAACATGATTTATCATGATCGCTGATGTGTTGGAGCCGGTCTATGAAGTTTGCTTGATGCTGGCTGCTAGTATTAAGCTCACAGCGCGCCTACTTAAATGGTTTAAGAATTAGAAAAATGGTCGTATTAAATGTCCTGATTGCATCTATGAGATAGACTGAAAGCCTTAGTTGGGTCTAGAAAGGGTCAGTTTGTAGATTATGGAAACTGTGTTGAGCATTATTTCAAGAACGAGAAAAGGTGATAATTATGTTTGCCATCATAAACTTACAAGGCTACAAGATTGCATTATATTGTGTTGGCTTACCACCTTTAACTTCTTTCATGAAGGATGTTCGCAAGTGTTTTTGATATAGAAGTTTTTATTAAGAGTAAGTGAAGCTGTTTAATTGTGATAATTATATTAATATTGGTTGACTAGATAAGTTGGTACACACAAATTTCTTATCAGATTTGCTTAGTCAGTCCTTGAAGGTTGAACAAGCTAGAGAATAGGAGATGGTTGGCAAGAGGGGTGTTAAAGCAAGCCTTCTGTGAACTAATCGAGCATGAACTTGGCTCGAAATTTCATGAGCAAGAACACCTGTTAGTTCGGTTGAAAAGCTCACAAATAAACTTGGAATGTTTGTTTTGTGTTTTTTAGCATAGTATCCTTAACTATTGATTGAAAGCTACTGATAAGTCTAATTAAAAAGAGAATTCTTAGTTACCAGATATTGTAGTTTTTTAAAAAAATATATTGCTATGATTTCGATCCTTTGTCCTGAATAGAGTTTTAATGTGAAATGTCATGAGCCGAGCCTGAGATGTCCCTGCTCGGACTCAGCTTGACTCATTGACCCCCGTAAGCAGTATTGTAAACATAAATTCTTAAAAAAGTGCCTGTGAAAAGTACCATGACTAAGAACAGTTTAGACTAACAGTATTAGACAATGACAGTTCCATACCAGCTGTGAATCTATGGAACATGAAAGAAATTTTGTGTAAATTAAGCATTATCTGACATTTCTTATTTACTTGTCATTCGTTTTATATAAAAGCTGATGTTTATGAGATGCTTCAGTTGATGTTAATCTGCATCTTCCCTTCTCCTATGTGTTTTCAGCTTTATTCATGCCATATGACCACAGAAAATACTACCCCAGATGGAGCAGCTTCCTGTCACAAATGAAAGCATTGGTCAATGATCTGAATTATCGGCACTTCCAAGGTCGCTGCATGACTGGTTCTGGGGAGGCTCTGTTGGGTTATTCTTTCTGGCTAAGCTATAAGTAAATGCATGCATTGAAGTGCTTACAGTTTTTGCTTATACATATTCTCTCTGTAGTACTAGGAATGGAATGCGTTGAATTCAGAGTATATTAGAATTTATATCGATTATCCAGAAGCACAATCACCACGATGGCAACATTAATCAAGTTTAATATGAATAGTTTCGTTTCCTGATTAGCTTTATGTCAAAAATTACTGCTATATTTTTATGACCTTTAATCCTTGTATTTCAATAGTTTTTGTCTAATTATATATAGAAGAGGCTTACAAGGTCTATCTTATATTATCATTATAGCATTTGCTGATAGTACCGGATCTTACGTGCTTCATAAATTATCAACATTTTTTTCTTCCTCTCTTCTAGGTATCTAGCTCATGGCACAGCAACAGACTATGTTTACGAGATTGCAAAATGTTCCCATGGCTTTCACTTTTGAGGTTTGCGAGAGCTGCTGCTTTATTGAAATTTCTTGAAGTTCTTTCATGCAACTATTTTAACATGTTCTTATAACAATTGGTAGATATGAGATGAGTCAGCTCCTGCAAAAGACTGCTTCAAAATGTTTAACCCAACAGATCAAACCACCTTTAAGGTATGACGAGTTCTAGTATTAATTTGGCCAGTGAGTCAGTCTGTGATGGCTGGTTGGGTCCGATTAGGTTGTGGACGAACCAGAACTGGCCCACAAACTAACTCGACTGGGCTGTTATTCGTAGCAACTTTCTTTTTTAGAGTTTTATATACTTCATCTTACATTATCCGGTATTTATTTATTTATTGTGATATCACTCAACAATTAGTAATCTAGTTTGTTGACTAATGAATGCATACAAGGAAATTTTAACTAGTAATGTGGGACTGAGGGAAATGGCTTAGAAGTAGTCAAGTTAACCGGGATAGCAAAATTTGCAGCGTATGCTTTAGTTTGCTATTACAATTTCTCTGGTCTAGTTCTTGTTTAAAGTAAGCTAATCTGAATTTCTTTGTATTAATTTGTAGAGAGTTCTAAACGACTGGTCTGCTGCATTCTTCACAATATTCAAATTTGGGCCACAACTGTTAGGTATGGCAAATTCAGAGGAGTCAGTCAAGTGGATATCAATTGATGACTATTTAGACGGATACTTAATGAGCAGAAGGAATCGATACGGAAAGAAAATGGAGGTGTTTGAGCTCGGATTGCAGGAGATAAGATCATATTTTAGACTTTTTATGTTATCTTGCGTTATTTTGATGTTCATGTTCTGTACTAGAATCTCAAAGAGCAAGCTCCAGAGGCCTGTCCCTGCCTTGCCTCCTTGATTCATTTGGTAAAAAAAAATTCCGTTACTATTTTTTGTGTTATTCATCTCATATTTTCCATTAATAATGTATCATTTTTGTGTTATAGAGTTAATATCACTCCATTTCGGTTCCATTAGTCTCCTCCCCCCCTCCCCCCCCGGTTACTGGTTATGTGCTTCTTACCGTCTGACTTTACAGTCCCTTATTTGCAACAACTTGTGGTGCTAATCGCCATTATTGCATAAAATTAAGATTATATATAGTTGCGCACTTGCGCATCCTGCATGGGTTTGTAGCAGGCTAACAGCCCTCTTTTCAAACTAGCAAGCGTCGTTCTATGGGTTATGCATGGTGGCTTATTTGTAAGTCCTGCGAAGTATTTTTTTTTTCAACTTATTTTCAATATTTATTGCGTAAGATAATAAGATTTATGATGACGTTTGGGGTGGAGTATGTCTTTTAAAGGCCTAACTGCATTCGTCGAGAATACCGCGCTATTACATTGATCCTCAATTTATTTCATGGAATCGATGAAAACGATGCAAATTCAAAGTTCAGCAAGTGCTGGAAGATGTAGTGAATGCTTGTTTGTCGACTTGTCGTGAAATGGAAAGGCCGTTATCGTGTTCCTTCAATGCAATGTGACATACAAAAACGAAGGAGTGTCAAAATGTGTCTTCCGTTGATTTCACAAGAAACACTACTCGGAAGTCATAATAATGGTTTTTTTACAATTTTTTAAAATTTAGGGTACAAATTTCTGTCTCACTTATTTCTCGTTACATGTTCCATTGATTGTGATTGATCCATATTTCTTAAAAAATATGTAAAATATATTTACTTTTATCTTTATTAAGAATTAAATAGAAAATATTGATTTTTAAAAGAACGGTGAACAAATCAGATTCAATGGGACATGAATAAGACAACAGGTGGGACAAAAGATTTGTACCTAAAATTTCATGGACGATTACCACATGAAAGTAACATTAGTATACTCCCTCCGTTTCAGTTTTTTTAGTGTTCTTTTATTCTACGTTTCCTTTATTTCGTTTTTATAAAAAAATTATCATTAATGTTACTTTTATCCCTAAATATCTCATTTTATTCATTTCTTATTTCCTCGTTATTCTTGATCTTCCACTCAAATTATCTCTCCACAGATTTTTAAATATGAAAAAAAATCACTTTAATTTTAATGCATATATCATCAAACAAATTAAAAGAAATATACAAAGTACAACTATAAGTAAATACCAACTTATTTTATCCATATACTAATTTTCGTTAATTTGACTTGCGATTTTAATAAATGTAAAGAAAAAAATCAGAATGGAGTGAGTAGCTAAAATAATGATACTATCGTATGATGTTGATGTTAAAATATAGTTCTTCTAGATTTCTTAGTAAACGGCCAAAGACCGTCAACTAAGTTCGTTGTACTCCGTAACTTGTAAGTTGTGTTGTGCTAATAATTATTTCTAAAATGTCGAAATCAAGTATGTGAGTGTGATAAATTTTCCACAATTTCTCTCTCATTTTTAATATTCTCTTCATAAATTTATAATATATATATATATATATATATATATATATATATAATATATATTATATATAATATATATATATATACTTCCTCCGTTTTTTTAGATGACCACTTTGGTTTGTGGTTTTTGAGGCAAAATATTGGTGTAAGTGATTAGGTGAGTAGATTGTAATTAAATAAAGTATGTGAGACCTATAGATGAGAGAGATAGAGAAAAAGAGATGTGGACCCCAAAAAAGTAAGAAAGTAAGTGGGATTATATGATAATTTATTGTGGCCCCATGTCTTGAAAGGGAAAAAATCAAGATGGGACAAGTATTTTCAAATTTCCTAAAATAGAAACTGAGTCTACTAATAAAAAACGGAGAAGTATATATATATATATATATATATTATATATATATTATTATATATATATATATATATTATACTAGATTAATTCCCGTGCGATGTACGATTTTATTAAATTTATTTGTAAATTGTTTATAACACAAATTTGTTTATTATTTATGATAGACATTATAATATTTTTTTTGCAACCAATTGAATATTACCTCTAAAAAACCAATTGAATAATACAAAGAAATGATGACAAAAAAAATATTTTTTATCTTTTTTTGTCAATAAAAAATTAATTTATACATAATAGTTTGAAAAATATAAATGTATAAGTTTTTTTTTTTTTTATCTCAAAGCAAGTTAAGTTACTTAAGTATGAAGGAGAAATTAGAATAGTTAGTATCAATTGTAAGATCCACTAAAATTTCAAAGCACATTATTAATTTATATTCCAATATTTTTTTTATATATCAATGCAATAATTAAATTAACTTGAGTGGAGGAAAATTTGGGAGGAAAACTTAGAAGTGGGGATTGCTTTAGTATTAGTATATATAATATATATATATAATAATATATATATATATTAGATATATAATATATATATATATTATATATATATTAATATATATATATACATATAGTGTTTTACATATAAATTGTGTTCAACTTATAGTTAGTTAATTATCCAACTAATCTATAACTAATATACTACTAAAATAAGTCACTAATGATATCATTATTGACACATGTCATACTCTCAACAAAACCGCCAAAACTTCACATGCACATATTTTCATTTTTTTTCTAGAAAATCTTTGACTACTTTATATTAATGTAATTTTGAAAATAGTGATTATTGCAAATGAATATTTCATCTTACATTTAATATTATTATGAATGCTTAATTTCTTTTTTTTTTTAGGAAAGCTGGAAATTATTAATCAAGGATAAAGTATTCCATTAGTACATAGGGAGCAACTTTAAGAGGCAATGGTCCCATACTTGAGCATGCACCAAAGGACTTAATCTAGTTAATGATGTGCCACAAAATTTCCTTCCCTTTTAACATAGAGAATAGAAAATAAAATCAAAATACTTGCTAATAACCCAAAATATCATCTAAAATAAAATCCAACTCAGTGAGTGGACTAAGGCCTTTTGCCAACGATTGATCATTGCTTGGGAATCCGATTCGATAATGTTCAGTTGAATCCATGAGTTCGTGCGAGAATGACAGCAAAAGCATGCTTTACACTCAGCCACCAATGCTCCATTAGCCACGCATACGACGCTACAACAGGAAATGCACCTTACCCCGGAATCACGAGCCACAACCCGAGCCCGACCCAACTTCGATGTATAAAGAGATCACAGTTCAGCTCATAACCTTCAGAGGAGCACACCGTTTTTGGACTATATATCGTGCACCCTCGATAAAGACCCATAAATCTTCGTAGTGTCAAGACTCATAATCCAGGACAAGCACGAGTCAGGAGGCCACTGAGTATGTGAGAGCTCGATCCCTATAAAAATCATAGTGTTCTCCTATCCCATATTAGCCATAACAATTGATAGCAACTCCGTTGCATCAACATCGCTTTTCCTTCTTCGACCAACTACCAAATAATCCAAGAAAGTCGAGGAGCCATCCCAAATGAGATCACGACAATCCAACTCCAGCCAGAGATCACGCACAACAAAGCAACCAAAGAAGGCATGATGCAACGTCTCACTTTCCTTTGGGCACCATGGACAACTCTCGAAGAYGGTCATATGTTGATGAACAAGGTATAAACGAGTGGGGATGGTGCCAGTGCAAATTCGCCATAGAAAGTGCCGAACTTTTGGGATTACATCCAATATCCAAATGTCAACCCAAGCCTTGTGAAAAGCATCAAAGTTGCAAGACTTTCCAAGTAGATAAGCGGACTTTACTGTGTAAACACCTGCTTTGGAAAAAGCCCACATCAAACTGTCCGAGGGTGCTCAAAAGCTCAAAGGAATGGCCAAAATGCACTTGATGTCTCGAGCAGAGAAGTGAGCTGACAGAAGCTCGATCATAATTCCACTCCATACAATCCGRCTTTATAAGATCACTAACACAGGAAAGCCCTTCAACCTCCGGAGTTGTAATAAGGCTGCCCTTATCATCAGCCACCCACTTGTCTTGCCATATGCTCACAGATCTACCATCACCAATCCTCCATAACAAGCCTTCTTGCACAAGGGACTTCGAAGCCCAGATACTCAACCAAGAGTAACTCCCTCCTAAACCAAGATAAGACTCGAGAAAGGAAGAATTCCTATAATATTTAGCACATAACACTTGGCTTATAAGAGAGGAGGGAGAGGTTATCAAATGCCAAGCCTGCTTCCCAAGTAAAGCGTCATTGAAGACATGAAGGTCTCGGAAGCCCATCCCTCCCAAAAACTTTGGGGAACACAAAGACTTCCAACTCACCCAATATGTCACTCGTTTATCAGTTGAAGAGCCCCACCAAAATTTTGCCAATATAGCATGGATGTCATTGAGCACACTAGAAGGAAGTTTGTACACACTCATGAGATAAGTTGGGATGGCCTGCAATACRGATTTAATAAGCAATTCTTTTCCGGCACGAGAAAAAAGCTTCTCCTTCCAACCTTGCAATTTCTTCCATATTCGATCCTTTACGGTGTTGAACACARTACATTTCGAGCGACCTATAATCGTTGGGATACCCAAATACTTCACATGCTTCTCCACCTTTTTCATACCAAGTAAATCAATTAACTCCTGTTGCTTCGCGACACACACACCTTTGCTAAAAGAGACCTCCGACTTATCATAGTTAATTTTCTGCCCAGATGCTACTTCATACTTGTTGAGAATATCAACTATTTGTCAGCATTCCTGTCGGTTGGCCCTTGCAAACAGTAAACTGTCATTAGCGAAAAGGTGATGAGAGATAACAGGACTATTTCTACCCACCTTTGCCCCATGGAGAGTCCTGCTCTCCACTGCTTTCCGAAGCAAACCAGAGAGAGCACCAGCCACCAAAATAAATAAATACGGAGACAGAGGATCTCCTTGCCATAGGCCTCGAGAAGGCGTGACCGCACCACACACCTGACCATTCACAATGAAAGAGTATTGCACAGAAGAAACACAATTCATCACAATATTAACCCAATGATCCGAAAAGCCCAATCTCAAAAGCAAAGCTCGAAGGAAGGGCCATTCAACCCTATCATAAGCCTTACTCATGTCAAGTTTGAGGCCAATGGTACCCTTCCTCCCTTTATTCCTTTTTTTCATAGAGTGAAAAATTTCGAGAGCCACCAGAGCATTATCCGTTATTAGACGACCAGGAACGAAAGCACTCTGATTGATAGAGACCACTTTTGGCAAGATGGCTTTGAGATGAATGACTAAAGCTTTGGACGCAATTTTATAGAGGACATTGCATAACGAAATTGGCCTAAACTCAGTCATAGATAGAGGGGATTTCACCTTGGGTATAAGCGCAATGTTCGTATTATTAATACTCCTAGAAGATCGAGAACCCTCCAAAATTTCGCGAACAAAGGTAGTAACATCGTCACCAATAATGTGCCAAAATTTCTGGTAAAAAATAGCAAGGATACCATCCGGCCCAGGAGCATTGCAAGGATGCATTTGAGACAAAGCCGCAAAAATTTCCTCCTTCGAATAATTAGCCTGCAAAACATCATTGTCCACACAAGAAATAATAGGCTCCATAGCTTCAAGAACAGTGGAAATATCAGAAGARGTTGGATGGTTAGAAGAAAACATATTATCATAATAGTCTCCAATAATACTAATAATGTCATCCTCTTCAGTCTGCCAAACTCCCTCATTATTCTTGAGACCCTTAATAGTGTTCCTCCGGTTCCTCTGAGATGCTTTGTGATGGAAATACTTCGTATTACGGTCCCCATCCTTAACCTCTACTGCACGAGATCTAATGTACCAGTAGGCCTCATGTTTATCAAGGAGGTCCTCAATCTCCTCTTCTAGATTTTTGCAATGTAGCATAGTAGACTTTGAGATAGGCTGAGCTTGAGCTTGTTGGAGGGCCTTCCTTGCGGTCTCTATTTTCTTGCCCAGGTCATCAAATTTGCCTCTCCCTCAAGAAGAAAGGTCATTGGCCAAAGAGAGAAATCTGTCCTGCATCACAGCTCCCCTGGAGCTATCCCAAGAGTTACGAACTGTACGCTCACACTCAGCATCAAGCAACCAGGCCGTTTCAAATTTGAATTTCTTATGGCGCCTCGTCCTAGCACTTTTTGCAGTGTCCTCGAGCCGAAACAAAATGGGAGCAAGGTCAGATTTGATTCTCTCCAAATGAGTGACTGTGCCATTTGAGAACGAATGCCACCAGAGAGCATTGCCGAGAAAACGGTCGAGACGTTCACAAATTAAAGTGGAGGCAGATAAACCACGTTCCCAAGTGAACCACGTTCCCTCAAACCCCAAGTCACGAAGCTCACAGTCATCTAAAACTTACCGGAACATCTCGATTTCCCGCCTTTCACAATCAGCCCCCCCTTCCTTCTCTTCATAGCTTAAGATTTCATTAAAGTCGCCACCAAGAAGAATAGGAATAGAGGGATTTGAACATATGTCACGAATAAGCGTCCAAGTTTTATGTTTATTAGAAGACTCCGGCCAACCATATATCCCAACAAAACGCCATTGCTTACCATCAGCACACCCAACATCCCCACAAATATGATGGGACGAAAGAGAGACTAAAGTGAAAGACACTTTATCATCCTTCTAGAATTAACACAACCCACCAGAGAGCCCTACACTGCTAACCCCTATAGCACCTGAAAAGCCCAACCTTTGTTTTAAATTCTCTGCTTCATTTTTGTTCACCTTCGTTTCCGACACAAACAAAATGTCGGGGGCAAGAGAGGCACACCACCTCTTGAGGAGACGAACTGCTCGAGGGTTGCCCATCCCTCGAGAGTTCCAACACAAGGTACTCATGGCGACTGGCGGGGTTGGCCGTTGCCAACCTCCGCCTCAAGAGAGGAATCAGAGTTTACCTCAGGGTGCAGTTTTGTGCGTTTCCCAATAACAACCTCCCTTTCTCCCAAATCGACCTCCATGTCATTCAAGCTTCGTTTCTGTGATAATGGACAAATAATAGACGGAGCCCCTTGCTTATTATCCTGAGCCATTTTCTTCCAGCGCTTTGGCTTTCGAGCTTTTGGATCCTTCGAAACAGCAGCCGCCTTAGATTGGGTGGAAGGGACCTCTAAGGGGGATGACAACGGGGTTGATGGTACCCCCTTCACCTCCCCCTTATCCTGTAGAAGAATTCTGGTTGGGGTTTGAGAGATAGAGCCTTTGCTACCCTCCTCAAGACACAAGGGACCCAAGGATGGACCCTGTTGTTTAACCACATCTCCTCGATGAAAGGGTGGTTGATAGGCACCTGGATTGCCACCATTGAAATTGAGTTTCTTCGTAGCACTAGGAGGACCCAGACGAATAACATCAGGGTCATGATATGAAGCCTTACGAGTTGACTGTAGAGTACTAGAATCGTGTAGACATTTTCTAGCCTTTTCCCGTTCAGCATAAGAGAGACGAGGACGCTTACGAGGGGAGGCTCGAAGATAAGGCCCGTATTGAAACACAATCTTGCCATTAGAAGCTTCATTGCCAAGGGAGTTGCAATCACGATCAGCGTGTCCAAGCAAACCACAAAAGAAACAGAAATCACCTAACCTTTCATATTTAATATCAATCCACTTCGACGCGGAAGAGCTGACTGCAATTTTGCACCCTCTACGAAGCGGCTTAGTAATGTCAACCATCACTTTAATGCGCATAAATGGGTCCTAACCCAGGGGATCTCCCTCGTCAAAGTCAATGAAGCCGCCAAGTTTCTCCCCTAAATCAAAGGCAAAGGAAAAATTGAGACGACCAAAGGGAACATCCATTAGACAGAGCGAGAAGGGGGACTTAGAGAATCGGACCTCCGAAGGTTGCTCATCAGTTTGTAGCTCTTGGATAAGGAGAATCTGGTTATCAAAAGTCCAGGGGCGACCTTCAAGGACACGTTCTTTGTCATCGTCACAAAAAAGTTGGAAAACAAATAAATTTGTTTCCACCTTGCGCACCATCACATCTTTTTTCAGCCGCCATATTGAAACCAGAGTTCTCTTTAGGGCCTCGAAATTGAAAGGCCTTCCAAAGAGCATCTTCCCCACCAGAGAAAGAGAGAGGATAGGGTTAGGACCACCATGCAAATCCTCAAAGTCTCCACCCAGAACTTCCTCCTCAGCCTCGGTTAACTTCAGTTTGTGCAAGTCCTCTAACAAAATATCCGCCATCGAAAAAACCAGAGAGAGAAGGAAGGAAAAAACTAACCAAAAAAGCCCCAAGATCACACACGACCACAACCAAACATGCGCGCGAAGGAATCAAGGGCACATACAAAAATCGAGACGAAGAAAAAAACTGGGAAAACTACAAAACCCTATCGGGGACTCTCCAACCCTACGCAAGGGACTTCTTCTAGTGAATGCTTAATTTCTTCATCCTTTTTTTTCATTTTCTTTTGTATAAAAAAATTTACAAAAAAAAAAGATAAAAAAACAACAAAACTAATAATGATGTAATTGTTAACACATCGTATTCTAACATCTTTTCCCCGGCCAAAATAACATGTGGCATCATGTGATCTTTTTATTAACTTGAAAATCTCTGAGGACTTTATAATAATTGCAAGTATTTAAAATAGTGATTAGTGAAGATCTTATATTTCATTGCTATATTTTTTTTTAAATTTTTTTATACTTTCTTCATTTTTTTTCATAGGCAATTTTTTCTTTCTATCCAAACAATCCTTCCTAAATAATTTTAGGCAAAATTGGTCTCAACACTCTAAACTATCGCTTGAGTGCACCCATCACCCTGAACTTCATGCAGTTGCTAAAACACAACAAACTAATGCATTGGGTGCGGTGTATACCTTTTCTGAACTTTCCGACCATTACTTCACCGGAAAACAATGATGTTTTAAAATATATATAAATTTTGATTAAAAGTTATATGAATTTTTGGTTAATTAGAATTTTTTTAGGAAAAAAAACACCTTTATTTGGTGGAGTAATGGCATACATTGCACCCAACACATTAGTTTGTGGTGTTTTAGCAAGTAAGCGAAATTTAGGGTGTTGAGCGCACCTAAACAATAGTTTGGAATGTTAAAGTCAATTTTACCATAATTTTATGGAGGCGAACCCCATGTTGCCGTCAAATTTTTTTTGCGATTTCCTACATTTTCATTCAATAAGTGGGGAGAGATTTTTTTTKWWAAAAAAAATAGATTATCAATTAACAATATTTTTTCTTACGTAGATCGTGCATTGCACRGGAGGCTAATCTAGCTATATCCTACAATAAAATATCTTTCCATTGGCAATAACTACCTAATAATAACAACTACTAAATATTCAATTCTATTATAACTCATTTGTGRAAAATATATCACACATGATATATTTTCCTAATATATTTCATYTATATTCTCAACACCATCCTGCAATCATAACGACAGTAACACGAATGTTACGATTGAAAATTATATAAAAAAAACTTTGACTTTGAAGTTGATATCAATCTCTTTGTTGACGTGAATGACATTCTTTTCGAACCCATAAATCAATATTAAGTAGGAACAACATTCTTTTTGAACCTATAATATATCACCATATTGAGAACATTGAACTCGTACAATTATCAACATAATGAGAAAGCCATTTTTTAACTCATCATATTTTTCTCCGTTGATACGAACGTCATTCTTTTCGAACCCATCAACCATCAATCAAACAGGTTCACAACTATTTTTTAGCCTGCAAATATATCACCAAAACAAGAATCGAACACCATCCTTTTCGAACTCGCCATGTTTCAAATATGTTATCACACTCAAATCAACCACTGTTTTTTTTAGTAAAATAAAACTCAAATATACTCCCAACACAAGTCGCACAGTTCACACCGCACAACAATATTGATCTCTAACACCACCACACTACACCGCCACGACACCACCACACCACATCACCGCCTTGCACCACCATATACGCAATCGCAACCACCCAATGAAACAAAGGAAGGATATCAATTTGAAAATAAAATTAAACAAAATATGTTGAAATTAATTTAGGGCTTTGATTTGTTTAAATTTGAATTGCAAAACTATGTTTTCAATGGTGATTTTCGTTTGAAATTAAAGCGTATTTAATCGAGCAAAAATTAAACCCTAAGTTTCACCTTGAAATGCTTGAAAAATACCCTAAAATTCCACGAAATATGTTCACATTGGCATTTGGTTCGTTTCAGCGGTTGATACTCAGAATGGCGATGCAAGTTGTGTGGTTGCTGCCCTATGTGGGCCTAGTTGGAAGAAGGTGTTGCCCTATTTCGTGGTTACTGGTGGTTGGGCTCATTGGTGCAAGGGAATCATGGGTGATTTCGCCTCAGCTACAATAGGTGGCAGGGTTGTGCGATGGTTGGAGACTGGAGTGTATCGTTGGGCTAGGGTACGATGGGTCGTTAGGGTGGCAAGGTGGCTGGTGTGTAAGGAGATTGGAGGTGGATTTTTATTTTTTAAAATTTTTATAATAATAGTATCATGGTTACTTTGTTTACTCATGGAGGTATGACGAATAAATCAATGAAATTTAGGGGCCATAAGGGGCACCGACTTAAAAATCCGAAAAAACATGGGTACAACTTGGAATTCGCAGAAGTTTGGGAACACTTAGAATCATTGTATATATATAAGAGTTATTTTTTGTTGCTAATAATGTGCCACAAGGGCGGGGGGTTATTTACAATGGGAGGGGGAATATGAGGATTCGAACATCTGACCTCAAGGATCAAAGGCGGGCACTGCTCCAAACCCCTCCTCTAGTAAGAATTATAATGTGGATAAAATAATGATTTATCGAGGTGAATCTAATAAAACCAAAGCCAGGCCACTTGAGTGTATTATCTCTTATACTTCAATATATAAATATAAATAAATATACAAAAAATCGAATGATGTTGATGCAATGCTTACACCATCCATCTATCCCACGCGTCACCCTCAACTCGCAAAGATGGTGTCAACAGCTCATTAATTTAAAAAATACTTAAATTTCAAATACAAAAAAGCTATATTAAATTTTTAATTTAAATACATTATTACAAGATTAACCTAATCGAAATTTCACAGTAACAAACTACCCCTAGATAATAACAATAACTATTAAATTACAAATAACTATATATCTACATTTCACTTAACAAAATTAAACG
>SNQN01012225.1:0-16566 GCA_008642245.1 Bassia scoparia
AAGATGAGAGAGACTAAAGCCAGTAAAACACTCATCCATGAAGAAGATAATGATACCAACTGTCCCTCAACCCCATTCGTAATCCATCGACGCGAGCTCTAACTTGACTCTACAGATATCACGATACTAATAGGCTCTACAAACACAAGCATCATCTCAGATTCATAGTCTAAGACTAGAGACCCGAGAAGCGAAACCACACGCCACACACAGGCCATGCGATTTACGGGAAACATCACAGAAAGAAGGAAGAAGAAGCAGATATGAGCATGAATTGCCAAAACGGTAATAGGAGCAACTACACTATCATGACCAAAGGAAAGGACGCAAAAGGTAAAGACCTTTTAGAAATCCTAACTCCCTCTTCTATAGGTTGCATTCATAGTAGCGTCGGGATAGGGTACATTAGGGACACGTGGACCACTAAGTCGTGGCAAACAGTCCGTATAGGAGCATGCGTGCATTCCAAGATATGCTATATGGAGGCATCAAATGCATAGAGGTGATTCTGACTCCAAGTTTTTGATTACGATGATACCTAAATCTATGTATGCCTAACCTGCTTTCACAAATATGAAGGAGACATACTGAATTCAAGCGAACACCAAAGGAGGGGGAACAGACAGTGGCTTAATGGCAAAAAAGGAGTCTGCATGACAACAAGGTACTTGAACAAAGTTACGGGAAGATTGCATGGATATGATAAGAAGCGATATGGCCTTTCTTGTATTAATTCTTTATTGATGAATGTTAGCCAATCGGGTGAGACTTAGGGGACAAATCACCTCAATTCCAACAAATACGGCCCGACACTCCCCTAATTGACAGTGACATCATATCACTAACCTTTCATTATTATTTTTATTTAACATAAAACGAGATAATGTGAGTGAGTGGCTGGCTGTAGAATAAGGTTGAAGAGACGTAGCATCTTGTGCAGTCAAATTTCCGACTTCCTTCATTCCGATACCGCACATATACACACGGTTTTGTTTTTCACGAAATACGGACTTCATGATCCGGTCTTTTTTTAAATTCAGGAAACCGAATCGGATATCCGGATATTTCTAATTTGGAAACCGATCGAAAACCGGAATGTCGAATTTGAAAACCTGATATCCGAAATTTCTAAACTCTGATCATATACTGTACACAACCATTGGGCTCTTAGATACTTCGAAAAATGAACGGATAATCGGTTTTTAAATTACGGATATCCGCGGATTGTGTTATCGGAAAAATCGGATATTGACAGCCAAAATGATTTGATTTTAATTAAAAATTACATTAAGTCACGCACAATAATAAGCACAAACGGATCTCGAATTATCGCTTTCCAGACTCCGATTTATTATTCCGGCATATCCGGAAATGTCGGAAAATCCGTTATTCGGTGTGTCATGCGGTAAGTTTCGGAATACAGAAGATAAATAAATTTGAAAACCTTATTGGTGAGACGGATATTGAAAAAGTTGGCAGCAGGATGGAATTTTTGCCGGTATCTCGGTTTTGGAACGGCCCTACTTGGTGGTAGTGGATGTGGATGTGGTGGTTGGGTGGCCGAATAGTATGCAGGAGGTGGGGTTTCTGGATAGGTGGGTTTTGGATGGCGATGGTTACCGAGGTGGCTTGGTGGTGGTTGGGGTATGTTTTTGTGGAGCAGGGTAAATAACGAATCTTCACGCGAAAAGTGACTTAATTCACTACGTATTCTGTGAACCTTCACTTAGCATTCCCCATTCTATAAATAATGTTTTATCTCATCATTTGTCATACATGTATAATTAAGAGGAACTATTTGCTGATAACGTTCACTTAATGGGATTAAAATCCCAATAGTGACTAGTATCTACTAGTTATTTCCTTGTCGCCTATCATTAAGTATCTATAACTTCATCCGTTTCAATTTACTAACAACTTTTGCATTTAAGAATAATCATTATTACTAGAAACTTTCATTTCTTTTCACTTTTTAGTTAGAAAATTTTGAAATGAAACGACCAATTTACAAGCACTTACTAATAAAGGCTAATGACAAAACATCTCCCCTTTTCTCTTTCTTCTTATTGCGTAAGGGTGATATTTGTCTTTTTGCCACTTTACATAACACAATTTGTAATCGTTAGGAGTCCAACCACACTTGAAGTTGCCGCTAAAATTGAAACGGAAGGAAGTATTATGTTTTTGCTGGCATTTCAATATACCACCTATAATCAAACAACAAATAAACATAAAGACTATGCTATTTATTGATAGAATACTATACATGTATTGACAATCAAAGATTTGTAAGGAGCTCAAATAACCTTTCCAGCCCAACAGAACCGTCCTATCGATATAATTTAGTTAATCTAACCACAATTCATTGGTCATTAGATTAAGCCTTGTAGTATTAGTAAAAAAAAGAAAAAAAAACAACAACAACACAAATTCAATGCTATTGAAATAAGGTGCATCACATTGTCAATCATTCCAATTTAATAATTACCGCCAACACCAATTTTTGGATTGCCAACCGTTGAATATATAAAGAACTTAAACTCTTTGAAATTCATTTGCAATATATACATCATAAAGATGACAACAGGTTCAAAATTTTACCAATTCACATGAGGCAAAAAACAAAAAAATATAAGCTATTATAGCAACATACAAATTCACAGGGTATTCTAGGTTGACCTCTTAGGTTCCCATATCTGAGCTATCAACAAGTCCCCATGTTCCCAATACTAGTCCTGCAACGGTAACAAATTCTATCACTTTTTAACTAGAAAAATTGCAAAGCAAAATGACTAATCCGGGAAAAAAAAATTACTAATCACATTTCCTATCTAATGGTGCTAACAAAGCGAATGAAAATGAAAATTCATTAGCGGATTTGAACTATTTAATCTTGCAATTTAGGCCTGAAATTCTTTTTCAAATCATTAAATATTTATTGTTAATACTCAATGTGATTAGGGAAAAGATGAAAAGAGAATAAAAAGGGAAGATGAAGAAGGTGGAGTCGAATTGGGGAAAGCCCGTTTTTCGGTGAAAATTAAAGAAGGATTTTTTTAAAAATTAAAATCTTCAAGAATGTATTAATTGGTTGTAAAATTGTAAAAAGAAAAAAAGGGCACAAAGAGGCATGGCGTGAGAAATTGAAGAGGGATGATGTGATGATGAGAGATGAAGGAAATAATTGATTTTTGGTGGAGTAATGGCAAATGATCCCATGTAGATATTAAGGGTGGGAGGTTAAATGTAAAGGTTATAGCTTGGACACGTGCACGACATATACTATTCATACCACTACTAACTTGCAAAATCGATTCATTAAATATCCATCATTTTTTCTCAGGGTGTACCTATAATAACAATAGGTCAGGGATGATATTAAAAAATGAGCCCTCCATATATAACAATTTCATATTCCTAATTTTATACTCGCATCGCTTTAGGAAATTGTTAGCTCTATTTTTATTTGAGATTTTATTATGGCTTTTTATTGCTAAAAATTTGAAAGAGTCCATATATGAGATGGGATTGAATATAGCTAACAATATTGTTTTGCTTTGTGATGAGAATTTGAATAAGCTTAAACCAAAATTGAAGGGCTCATTTTGATGGGACACTAATCATACTATGACTATATATATCTCATTTTTTTATTAGCATCATTTCTTTGACTTTCATCTTGTCGACACTACTATTAAACTTAATTCTTTATTATGATATAAAACTAATGTTATGCAATTATGTATATAGAAGAATCAATGAAATCTTAAAATTTAAAGTGATAGCAAGTAAAAGTATCAAGATGTATAAAAATTAAAAAATATAACTGCATAAAATTAAGAAGTAGCAAAAAGGATTGTAAAATGATGTACAAAGTATTTGTTAAATTAATTGACATTGACAATTGGTCCATAATCTTCCTTGCGAAAATATTTATAGCAAAATTCTAATTTTGGCACACAAGTTTATGGGATAAAACTTACATTATAAGGAGCAATTATTCAAAATATAGATTAGAATGAGATAATTAAGCTATATAGTTTTAAAAAAATAATATATTTAATTAATTATACTCATTTACCAGTATATAAATATTTTATCCTTACCTATTATGCACAATCAAATATGGCTAACCTATACATAATCTTATAGGAAGTAGAAGTATAATAATAACCTGATGTTGAATTAAAGTCTTCTATGAATTAGATACACTATTGAGAACGACTCACGTTTAATAGCGACGCTTATATAATATGTTGACACCCAAACTTAATATGAAATCAAGAACAGGTACGATAAATATTAAAAACAATAATACAAATATATCTCAGTACACACACAGTATCTAGAAGTTTTTAATTTAACTAGAAAAGGAGAACTTTATTGCTCGCATCACAAAGATTTTGCAGTTCAACAACAGAAAAAATGCACAACATTATCAACTGTTTTAAAGTTAACAGTCGTTACAAAATATATTTAAATATACGACGCATATCATTTTACTGGTGTTATACTCATTTTCTCCTTAAACTGAACTTGCAAAAACAAATGTATGTCAATTAAATCATTAATCGTAGCGATAACACCAGTATAACTGATCGAATAATAAACACCTGTCAGAGCATAATGGACTTCAAATTTATGTATTAAGAGTATCATATACTACTATAGACAATGTACAATGCTTCTGATACAAAGAACAAATTTTTATTTATAGTCACATAATAGAACGCTTTTGAAACACATTAGTAGTCAAAGACTTGTGGTTCAAGCTCCGCAACAGACAGTTCATAATGGCTCAAATTTATCGATGCTATGGCATTAGTTAACAGGTAGCGGTTGTAATTGGATGGACCCTGGAATGAGACATTTTTTAGTCTAAAATCCGATCCAAAAATAACTGGACTGTGAATTTTGGAGTCCCAGAGTGCCGCTCCAAATATATTGATCCTGTTGCACAGAACAAGACTGCATGATCAGTCCATCATGTAATTTAATTCTTAAGTCGCGAATCCAATCCAATCTGATCCTATTTTTCAACGATCTTAGTTTCTCACTCTTTTCACGCATATTAATATAATGTGCTAGTTAACAATTGTACTAACATACTATAATACTAAATAAACGTCATAAAATAAAGGCAAAACTATTGCCATACATACGTAATACATATGAATGTACTTTGTACCATAAATACACATTAACAAAGTAGTTAATTAAATAGACAGCTATGAATGTCAATGTTCATCAATTTCAAACGACAACGTAATACTTAAATATAACTCATTAAATAATACACATGTACACAGTAACTGCTTCATTTCAGCTAACCATTCAATTAGTCGTTTTAATCGTTTCTACATATTAAAAAAATTTAATATAGATAACAATATAATAATTAATGTATATAAGTTTGAACTTTATTTGGACTGGTTTGGGGACTCCAAAGAGTTTGAGCCAAGTCCAGTCCGAAAAAATTGGATTTGAAATTCTGAGTCCGAGTCCGATCCAATGATCATTTAAAAATTCGGACGGATCGATGGGATCCTGGATCTTTGTTTTCAAAACCAATTTTACTGCCCTATTCTTTACGAGAACGTGGCTTTGCTATTCTCCCCGTTATTATTACTCTATATATTAGCCCCATTAATACTTATTAGCGTCTTCCTCAAATTGCCCCTAGTACAATCTACCACAACATCACTGACAACCATCCACCCACTGTCACAACCTAGCTCGGCCCCACTGTACATACCTAGTTCCAACCCACCACCATATACCCCAGACGCCACTACGACCATATAACAATTGAGCCAACCCTCGCTCACACAACACTCACTCAATCACTTCACGTATGGCGTCTTAGACGTAGTCCCAATGTCGCATAGCACCCACGTCCGACGCATGTCCCATGGGTTCCATGTCCAACTTCGAAATAACGCCAGAGTCCGCAGGCCACAATTTCTTCTTATTATTAACTTTCTCGCTTCGAACTTCAGTGTTCGATGTGTAAATGACCTGGAAGTCTAGAGGAAGACTCGCAAGGTGCTTTGCGTGCGTCGCCACCGTGTGTTCTTTGCGATGATGAGTGTGAGACTGCGAAGGTTCAAGGTTGCTGATAGTCGTGAGGATTTTCATGAGAAATTCAGCCTTTTGAACAGTGTGGTTGTGGATCGTGAGTGATGGCTGGCTAATTGTGGGGTTCTTGTGCTAGGTTGGGGTTGCGGGTGTAAGCCATTTATTAGGCCCTAAATAAAAAGTCCTATACAAAATAACTTACACTACTTGCAAATACAAATCGTTCACCATCGATACAAGGGCTAAGGGGGTCGCAATCCACAGGGAAATGGTCCTTATTTGAAAGAAAATTTGTGGACGTTAGTTGCTTATGTTGCTTATTAATCCGATTGCTCGTATTCAATACATCACCAGAATCGAGAAGTAGTAAAGGCAAATGGGATGATATTGCAGGTTTGTTGGTGAAACCAAGTCAACAATAGTATCTCTATCGCCAATTTACTTGATACGCCTAAAAATCTAAAGTAAATTGTGAGTTAAAAATCATTGACCGAAACTATGGGTCAAAAGTATGTGAACTTGTTCCTACTCACTCATATAGCGTATCTAAACTCTTACCATAAGACACCATTTACATACACTTTTCTGCTAACAAAATAAACTTTCAACAATCTCAACCAACTAATGACAAAAAAAATATATTCCTTTGGAAGATCTCCTAAGTTGATCAGTTAAGCCAACCAGCGCAAACCACTAACCCTAACCTATTGAATAACTCTTTTCAAAGCAAAGAGATCTTATCACAATAGAAGGCATTAAAAAACTGTGAACGCAACAATAGCAATGCAAATGCACTTAAACAAGGGCTTCAATGTCTAAAGCACCATCACAGATTTATTTATACAAGAGCTAAACAATATAACAAGCTTAATTCGATAAGGCTTATATGTACTACACTACTAGTTTTAGCCCAATATAATCAAATAGAAGTTTCAAACACCTAGTAATGACATTCAACAATTTACATAAATAACACATTAATCCAAAATCAATATATTGTTATGAATAACCGTATAATCACCAGAATACACAACATTACTAATTGATGAACCAGACCTTGAAATTTGGGCAATATAAGATATAATTACATAGCAGAGCTTTTCCGGAAGCAGATGATTATACAAAACCCTCAATTAGAACTAAATTAAAGCTTCATGACACCAAGACCTATAAGAACAATCAATCATCCCTTGAATTCATAGATAATAAAGAGTAAACTGAGTACACAGAGAAGTAGTATGCTAATAATGGTTTAAAACCTTAAGCTTGTACGTAATGATGGAAGAAGTTGGATTTAAGAAATGTTAATTTATCCCCTTCAAGAATATTTGGCCATTCCCTTCCTTATACTTAAAGCCATGAGCAAAACAAGCACCTATTAACAAGGTAGATGAACCGCTCTAAAACGAGTTGGTGCTCGCAGGAGAGGAGCTTGGGCGCGCCCTTAGAGGCGGGGTCACCGCCCCTTAGTCAGTATTCGCATCTTGTTTGCCTGCCATAGGCGCTATGGCGCCGCCTAGTGGCGCGGGTCGCCGCAAAACAAATACCTGCACTCGCACATCTTGAATTGTCGACACGGCTATATTCTCCCCAATTCTCGTTCGAATTTAGGCTTATGACAACTCGTTGAAATCTCCGACAACAAACATCCCCCTCCAACTAGAAACAACTTGAAAAAAAACTTGTAGATTAAAAGATATACCCATTTGAAGTCATCTACTGCTCTTTGTCCTTCTGTTGGGACTCACTTTTCATTCTCTTCATGTGCTTTGCTCCACTTTCTTCTAGTTCAAAAAGATCAAGCTCCGCACAAAGACCACACAAAATAGCATCGAGAAAGACCTCGAGCCTAAATACAACATATAATAACACTAAAGATCCCTTAAGAGCAATCCCTAAATAATGAAATGTAATATTAAATTAAGTATCAAGACATAAACTTTTCGTTTAAGCTTAATGCTCGCTTAATTAATATACTACACGTACAAAACACTACAAACTCTACTAAAATCGTGAGACTAATTGACTCGTTACAAACAGATCACATCAAATACCCCCACACTTAGTCTTTACTCGACCTCGAGTAATATGAAGGAAGTACACAAATGTTTATGAGCCAAAAGTTTGTCTAAAAATCAACTAACTCCTAATGAACTTGTTCTAAACCAAAACGCATAATCCAAAATGTTTTAAACTAAAACAACTCATGAAAAGGAATTCAAATCAATTATGAACCATAAATTGTATCAATGCAAGTTTGTCCACAAACAATTCCAAAAACCCAAATTAAAATGAAAAAGAACAAGTGACATGTTCTACTAAAACGAACCAAAAGATGAATATTATTCGGTCACGAACCAAGAAATCCTCGAACTTCTCTCTTTTCTTTTATCAACTCATTTTTCTAGGAGCCTTTCGGGTTTTCATCCTAGAATTTCTTCATTTTTATAAGCCCTTTTTTTGCATGGGTGCCCTTTCGGGTTTTCAACCTAGCCGAGCCCCTCTTTTTGCCTAAGCCGTCCTTCGGGTTTTCAACTTAGCGGGTTTCAATTTTCATTTTTTTTAACAAGTATGTACATATACACACTACCCCACACTCGAGTGACATAATGTCCTCAATTGTGTTGGTAATATGACAACGATAAAAACTCACAAATGCGAGAAGGCCACCGGGATGGTGAGCTCCCAATCTTCTGCGGCTCTCCGCGGGCCCTTTGTCCCTATGTTCCTCAATTGCACTCGCGGAGTTCACATAAACCGGGTTAGCTTAGAAAGTAGTGGTTCATGGCTGAACCATGAGCCATAGTCGCCTATTTGATCCTCCAACCCGTCAACTTGAATTTGCATTCCGCGGAACGTCTACTTGCAAGGAGTGAAATTGATCCTCTAATCTTTGGAACCTAGTGCAGAAGGGTCCAACTTGTGGCGCAATCAGTCGCCGCATCATCAATCTTATCATAGTCTTCCTCATCATCATCATTATCATCATCCCCAACACTATGCTCACCGCGCAGCATCACTGGCATTCCTCTCCAAACATTATGTAAGAGAGGAGGAAGCGGGAAAGTCCAACCCAAAATTTTCCTTGAGAAAAATCCTTAAGCACATCGGGAGGACCAAAAGAAATCAGCTGCTCGCCGTCAATGCCTAATGGAAGTGCGCTCTTTTTGTGCAATGCCATGTTTAACATGCGCTAGTACCGAAATTCCAAATAAAACGTGGGGATGTTTCCTTGTTGGCTTAGAATAGTGCCGAATTTGCGCAGTTGTAATCCCCGATAGTGAGGTGGGAACCTCCTTCTTGGTCCCACCTCTCAGCATCAAGCAGGATAGATGACACTCTTTCCCTCTAAATACTCATACAACAAAGTGAGCACATACCTCCCATTCCAATGTCCCCTTATTCTTCTCGTTAATCATGTCAAGGCAACTTCAACCAAATTTCCGCCCAATGAGGCCTGAGCGTCCCCCTCAAGAGACATGGCGCCAAATAGCCTTGAGAGTACCAAGAGGAATCTTATTACCTTCCGATCGGCACAGAATTGGTATGGCAATTATGCAAAAGGAAAGCAACAATAACGAAGCAAGGATGAAATCATGTTAACCTAGTGCTCTTGCAAATGGAAGAATCTGGTGACAGCCTTAAAAATGCCTTTGAATTAAAACTTTTGGCATCCCATAAATTACCCGTTGAAGCGGACTCCCAACCAAAAGCAGCCTCCAACCCATCGATAGAACAGAGCGCTTGCCTTACCTCCAAGACGAAATGTGAAATAAATCATGTTTTGTCTTAATAGACCCATATGAATCGTCTCAACCTTTTGAAAGGGTAGAAAAGAAACTCTAAGTTGAGGAAGCGAAACGTTCAGCATGCTATACAAGACGGAAACCATGTAAGCCGACTCTTTGCAGTAATTTGTGGACGGGATGGGAGATGCCGAGCTTCTTTAAAGTGCGGTGACAGGCAAAAGGAGTTGGTTTTAAGGTGCGGGCGGTCAAACAGTTGTAAACGGTCTTTTGAGGGGCAGGGAGTTTATTAGGATCAAAGGTTGGTGGGGTAGGAGTTTGTATTTGTTTGCGTTYTTTATTTGTGGAGGTGGAAGCCATTTAGAGTGTTGTGTGAGTGGTAGGGAAAAGGAGTTCTTAGGTGAAGCAAAAGCACGGCCAAAGTACCTATTCACAAACATTACACAAAACAATTAGTGTAAGTAAAGAATGCATTAGTYAGGAATGTAAGTAGAGTGAAAACATAAGTAGTAAACTTCAAAGGTAATCAAACTTCTCAACATTACCAATGCAAATCAAAGATGTTAAAAACAACTTCATTCACTAAAATCATTTAATCACTTTTCTAAGAATTCGCAATGAAACATACCACACAACAAACACAATCTTGGCAAGGAAAAATCATTCTAACCATTGAGTGAGCATAAGATCAAGATTCAACTATAAATTCAACAATACTACACTCAAACAAAGCAATGACAAGTCAAAAAAAACTAGAACACAAGTCCGCAACTAATCATCAAGTATTAAAACTTGCAATTGTTGTGTTCAAGTTCAAAAGTCCAAACCTCAAACCATCCAAATTTGCACTACAAACCAATCATSAAGGTCAAAATGTCATACTTCAATTTTGGTTTACTTTGAATCCATGATGGCTGAAATTCTCCGACAAAAATCAACTAAACCAATTCTACGCAAAAATTCAAAAATTAACCAAAATCCACTATTATTAAGCCATGTAAATCATACTTAAYAAATCACAACAATGATCATAAATCACAAAAGAAGTACTAAGGCTTAACAACAAATAATTCAAACTCAAATTCAATTCAAARGTTCAACCCTAATTCAATCAACAATTAACCAAAAATTCATGAAAACAAGTATTAATTACTAGATTCACAAATTAAAATATCAAAAATTGAAGTAAAAAGAACCAAGAAACATACCACAAGTGTGCCCTAAGCAAGCCAAAAGAATCCCAAAGTGAACCCTAATTCACGCCCAAAGAACGCAAAGGAGAGAGAAATTGGAGTGAGAGATGAATATGAGTGGTGGACTTTTGAGTGAAATTTGAGAAGAGATTRGAGAATTGGAATGGAGGTTTTGAAGTTCCTAAGAGWGATGGGAGGGGGGAAAAGATGTCATGAAATCTGAAAAGAAAAAAGAAAGAGTAGAAGACATTGGGAATTTATCCCAAAAACACCCGATAAAATGAAAAAAAATCGCAACAGTTGGACCGGCGCGGGACACGCCCATATAGGCGCGGGTCGCGCCCCTACTCGACCTGCTTCCTTTTTTTCTTTTTTTGTGTGTGTACTGGCCTGTAGGCGCGGGGCGCACCCAATCTACTCGACTCTCCCCTTTTTTTAACAAGTTTCTGACTACCCGGAGCGAGGGGCGCCCAAAGTGACGCGGGTCGCGCCCCCATCCCCCTAAAACGCTCACTTTGAATTTTTTTTTTGGTAAATAAGTTGTAATTTCATTGCATCAAAAACGAGTTACAAGTTACAACCAAAGTCCCACAAGAAGGGAGCAAAAACAAAAGGCAAAGCAAACACAAGGAAATTACATAGCCTACTCTTCTAGCCAAGCTCTATGAATACAAGTAATTCTTTTAGACTTTACATTTAATAAAATATACTTAGTGTCTAGTTTAATTCGTTTAACTATAGTATCCCTATCTTTACACCAAACTTTACTATCCCAAAAGCTATGTTCCTAGCTCTCCGTATCCAATAAATGATAGCCACTGCACACACCTTGATAATGATATGTTTGAATCGTGTGTCTTTCMTTGCAAGAACAAGAATTAAAAGCACTTATTCATTTTTGGTAATGAATAAGTGCTTTTAATTGCCCAGAAAAAACATTTTCTTCAAAGCCTTAATCTTATACCTGATATTAGTCCATAGTTTGATCAGATCCCAAATCTTTTGAGCATAGGTGCATTTAAAAAATAGATGATCATGAAATTCTAGAGCTTGGCCACATAGCAGGCACTTAGTCTTAATACATATGTCAAACCTGAAAAACCTACCTTTCTCTGGTTAGGAGTTCTCATTAAGGCCATCCAACTAATGAATTGGTGCTTTAGGAGTGGCAAGTTTCCCAAACATCCTTATCCCACCTACAATTCTCCTATGTTCCATGAATAGCTTAAAATGCTTGTTTAACTTATTACTCACCTTGCCCAAATCCTATCTAGTAATAATAGGCTTAGTTTTGTCTTTCACACTACATAACCTCTTCCATACCAGCTCATATCATGCTTGGTTGGTACTCAAATCAATCTTTATCCTTTAAGTATACAGACATGAATCATCTAACTCACAAATTTTGCCTTATTTGAGCAAAGCTAGCCATGATACGTTTCCTAAGGGACGCAAGATTCCAGGTTTACACATCCATGACCCTAAACCACCCTTAGATTCCTTCTACACACCCACTCCCATGCAATATATCCAAGCCTTAGCCCATACCATAAAAAATCTCTGCAAGGCATTGATTTTATGGAAACAGCTTTAGGTAGGATCATTATCTAAGCCCAATAGATGTGGATACTTAGAAGTACTAAATAAACTAAAACTAGTCTATCCCTCCGGGCAAATGAAAGCTAAGTTTTGAGCTCCGCAATTTGACTCTTGCTCAATCCTATCAACCAGGTGCTCACATTTAACTACAATAAGTCTCTTTCACAAATTGGGATTCCCAAATACTTAAATGGAAGTCTATCTCTTTTACTTGTAAATATTCACGATCTTCACATTCACCTTCAGAATCCGGTATTGTCGGCGTGGGCCTTTGCGAGTTTTTCCTATGTCGATTTCGTGTATGGGCTTGAGCCACATATACCATAGTTGAGTGCGTTGGGGAGTTTTGTCGGAGTGGGGATCGCCACCGTGCCTTTACAAGCTAATCACAAATGCCGAAATATGTGCCAAGTAATGACTCATAAATATTAATCAATAAAAGGAGAGAGATTTAGATTGAATAACCTCATAATTTGTACCTAGATATGCAAAGAAACGACTTCGAAAGTTGCGTCGGATTTAAGAACTGGATTTTGTGAGTGATTTGTGTTTTGTGAGTGATTTGTATGAGATATGAGATTTTTTTACAGCTTTGTAATTGCACGTGCTACGTTAGTTTTCGTTGATGTTCGATAAGTACCGAGAGCGTGTATTTATAGGTGTATACGAAGGGATATATAGAAAAAAGCAAATCATATATACATTTACAAAGCGTAAATACGCTTTGAGAAGCGTATATATGCTACTACTAAGCGTATATACGATTTTTTGTTCTATCTATCAATTCGTTTTATCTTCGAGAATTTATGCATCAGTATTTTTCGAATCTAAACTATGGTCGCAAGAATATCTTAGTTCTGATTTTGGCTTCTTTGGAGATCAAGATTACCCTTCTAGAATATTCTGAATCATTCTCGATTTTCTGGATTTCCTCTTAAAAATTTCTAAATTTATTTGTTTCAAAAATCATGTATAAAAATTGTAAAATCATAGAAAATGAAAGAAAAAGAGAAAAAATAATCTAAAAATACTGGCGAACTAAAAAATAGAATAAATGAAAACTGGAAATCTTAGAATTACCTGTAGAAATATTCTAAAAAATCCTAAAATAGAAATAATTTAAAAATAAAAAGGTAAATACTTTTTGCCTATTAATGGACCCTCAGTATATGGTTTCGAGCTCAACTTGAATTCTATTCGTGCAAATGGGTTTGGTTTATGGATTTTTGTCACAACTTTTGGAATCAAATCTATTCGTGGGATTTCTGTACTTTTCATCATCACTATTCAATTTGGGAGACACTTTTGGGTGTCTACAACGATGCCAACACAATGCACAATATTTTCTCTGGACTACTTGTAAACTAGTGGCATTTGAAAAGGCAAAAGCTTTCATAAGAAGTTTCTATTGAATTTCCCCTTTGCAACACAAGAGAATATCATCACAAGAGCACAAGTGTGTCAGGCCTATTCCATTGTGATCTAGATAGGTTAGATCATTATTATTAGCTTTATTTTATTATTATTGTCGAATATTTCTTAGGATATTATTCTGATTAGTTAAGATATTATTTAGTTAGATATAATTAGGATATTCTAGGTTATAATTAGTTGGATATTTCTTGATAAGATTTATATCTTCCTAAATATCTTAGTTAGTTTTTAAGATGTTATCCTTAGGGTCGCGAATATATCAATGAAAGAGATCAGTTTATTCTTTGGTCAAAAATTCTCTTTGTTAATTCAAAGAACTCCTTTTGAGTTTTGTGCTTTGTCCGGAAATTTGCTTGATTAACTACTTAGACAGTTGTTCCTTTCATGAGCCTAGTTCCTCTTGGAGTTAAGATCCTTCAAATTCTAGGTGGTCCGGGGGTTTGAAGGTATTTTTTTGTTCGTTTTATTCCCATCCTTTGGGATATCTTCAATTCATGCTTTATTTCGTGGTATTCAAGGGATTGTGAGCATCTTGCTTATAGATCCACATCAAATTGGTATCAGACCTCGTTATTATTCGATCCAAAGTCCAAAAGTTTTGATTCGTAAATTTCCAGATTCGTTTGCAATTTATTAAGATTTTTGCACAACTTTGCAAGCTCGTTCTTTTTTTGTCTAGTTTTTACCTGTAAAATTTGAGAATTTTTCAAGATCATTTCTATTTGTTGAGATCGTTTTTTTTACAAAATGGTCAGATCTGAAACAATTTTGCATAGTGTGAGGTAAAAATTAAATTGTGATTGTTTGGCTTTGAATTTGTGCACGAAATTTGATCGCGTTTTGAGGATACATAGGAAACTTATGTTTAAAATTTCAACCTAAACGGAGTTGATTTGGTATTGTTTTGATTCGACAAAAAATCTGTTTTTGGACGTATGTGTGTACGATTGATGGATAGTGTTCTCCATTTACTGTTCATGGAACACATTCTTGTTAATCTCCCTGCTATGGTTCTTGGACACATGATCTTCTATGTTGAGAAGGCATACATGCTCTGCCTGATGGTGGCTGGCTGACCTTAGTGTTCAATCACTGGAAAATTTCATGGTGGGAGATTACTGAACAATGTCCATCTCACAATTAGATTATAGGTTAGAAAGGCATGAGGCTATGCATGTGGGATTTTGAATATGAAGGATGAGGTTAAGGAAATGCAGCAGGTGAGGGACCAGTACCGAATCAATTCAGGCAACATAATGCCTTGGTGAAGCGATTGAGTGACCAAGAACACCCATGATGCAATCATGATCATTAATGTCACTCAACTCTGCACTGCCTTCAAGAATCCTACAGGAGGGTTGAAATTTGCCTTGACCAAGTTGGCATTTCAGGTCAAGAGATTCTGCAGAGAAGGAGGAGTCTTCCAAGCTATTGAGGAGGATGAAGATCTGGTTTCTGAGAAGAGGAAGAAGAGGAAGTAGAGGAAGAAGAAGCTGCTTCAGGGACCACGAGAGGAGGATGAAATATCAGATTGGGAAATGACTTTGGAGCTTAGCTTAAATTGCCTCTTTTCCATTTAAATATGCTACTCAACCCCGTCTTAATTTTGAAAACTCTATCAACTAGTTTCCCCTCTCCCAAATTACAACAACATTATCTATGTGAATTTGGTTTTCCCTACGGTCCTGTAATACTATTTAAGTGGGACTTTAATTTGTTCCAGTATTTCAGGAACACTCTGGTAGCATCAGCACTCTAGAATGCTGTTTGAGCTTTGCTAATTAGCTTTAACTTATATACATTAGTAGTTCCCACTACTAATTGTTTTTTCTATTCTTGTTAATTTGTTCCTTGATTTTTTGATGATGCCAAAGGGGAAAGCAGGTGAAGTTCTGATCTATTTCCACCTATCTAAGGTCACTTGATTTTTAATCTATGTGTGTTGCAGCAACTAGAGCAAGGTAAGATTAAGTGTATTCACACCTTAACTTCTGTTCATCTAATGCTGGAAACAAGTCTGAACTAATTGATGTCTTATTGGTGAAGCATGTTTAAGTCTAAGAGCTCTGAGTCTAATTAGTATACCCCCTTGTACTTTGGTAACTCTTTTCTTACACCATTGTTAGTGTTTGAACTGGTGTACCTTGTGAATTGGTGAATACACATGCAGAACAGTACAAGACCAGTCCCTTAGGTTCTTAAGAGAACTCAAACTTTTGAAAAAGTTTCCCAACTTAATGATATCTTTTTGTAGAGGGAACTTCATGGTTTGTCATCATCAAAAGGGGGAATTGTTGAGTTCCTACCTTGAGTTTAAAGTGATGACAAATCACTTTGAACTAAATTAATATAAATGTCTGTTTGCATGTGCAGATAAAAGACCCCAGTTCAAGGTTGTAAAGATGAAAGCTATGAAGCTAAAAACTGAAGATTGCACTCGAAGACCAAACTTTCAAACAGATATACGATTTTAGGTAATTAGTGCCAAGTAAGAGTTTTGGGATTGTCAAAATGCA
>SNQN01012229.1:0-16558 GCA_008642245.1 Bassia scoparia
AAAAAATAATTAAATGAAAATAATATGGAAGTGCCATGTGTCAACAATGTATGTAAAAACCCTGTTATTAAATATAGTAATAGATTTGGACTTGTGTAATGAGATTTGAGACTACTTCGATTACCTGATTTTCCTGATCAATTGATCTTTGAACGAGTTCAAAGTTTCGAACCCAAGTTGGTTAAATTTTGAAGTAAGTTTGTTTAGTTGTATGGAGGTGACCGGAAATCTCACCTWTTCTGTTTGCTCTGGCTCAGGGTCTGCCATGTTTCAAATTGTCTTATGCTCCTTAAAATTTCGAGTACCAATGCGAATGTTGTGGGAAGGAGACACCATTAGGCATTAGTGGGTGAAGTTGAACCGCAATAGCTGACATCTATATCAATGAAATCAAATTATACTTCCTCTGTTTCTTTCTATATGCAAGGACTTAGGCAACATTTAACTGTGGTATGACAGCAGGATGCTGCTGGAATGCAGTGCTCCAGTCAATTCATTGTGATTTTCATTGATAAACTTGTAYCTTTTGGGTTGTTMCTGTTTTGATGTGTTGTATTAAAACTATGACACTCATAGGATTGAAAGCTTAAAGCGGTAAAATCAGATGTGAGAATGGTCATCGCCAATACTAATTGGGAAATCATCCATGTGCCAAGCAAGCCGCCTTTTATCCCTACCCAACAGCCCACAGGTTAACTTCTTTGTGGGTTTTATCTTTGATTTTTTTATTTTAAATTTCGTTTTCTGACTTTTTTTTAGATCTCGAATGTTGATATCGAAACTTTTAGGTTTTCGATTCTTTGCTGCGGGGTTGTTGTCTACCTGTCTCTTATACACATCTAGATGTGTATAAGAGACAGGCCTAGGCATAGCATGATATTAATGGCTGCCGATTCCACATCTGCACTCGCTTGAATTAATGTTTTTAAGCCAGTGGGATGATCTTCACTTTAACATCACATAGCCATTTAACAAGCCTTGGCCTTATGGTGACTAGCTTTAATTTTTAACTTCTGATGCCCTTTTCAGATTCGTAATTTGTACTCTTTTTMTCTGAGAAAGAAAGAAAAGAAATTAAGGTCTAAATTGAAGTGTATATGTTAGACAACCCATTTACTTCTCAATACGTTATATCTAGTCTCATTTTCTAATAACTATCTAACTTCTAATTTGCAACAAGATTTGTGTTACATGACGAATGTTCTAAAAGCTTGGCTAGTTTTTGGATTATTTTTATGGTGTCCTTGGAGGAATGTTGGAATTCAATTTCAGGGGTTGGCTTGTTTGGGTAAGATTATAGTGTTATGTATGCATGTTTATGACTATGAATTTTTGTTTTTGTGCAAGGCAGTTTGTAAATGCTGCGGTTATTGTGGATCCATTAGTAAACCAAGTAATTACAAGTGCATGTGATGAGATTTCTTCGTGGAACATGGGCCTTGATGGCAATGAAGCACACTCACTAGATGCAGATGAAGCAGCAGCATCCCATAGCATTGCCAATGGGACTTCAACATCAAATTTCAATGGTTCACCTAATGATCCCCGAACATCATGCAACGGAGTTTCTTGTTTAAACCCATGGCAGTGGTCTCTTCCACATGTGTTGTCGTCTAGGTCTTGCTATTGGCATCCTTTGCGACATGCTGCAATGGTTGCCATTGAAAATTCGGCTGCTAGGGATAGACGTATGTACCCAAGCGTGGGAGTTGCTGATGAAGAATCCATTAAATTGGATTTAAATGCAACTTCAGCTGTAGATTCCCCAGCCAAGCGACAGAAGACATATTTATCCAATGTAAGTTGTCTTGTATACTTCTGAGGACTTCTTGCATGGCATTCAGTCATTCACTGGATTTCTTGCTTTATAAATATTGTATTTATTCCTTGGTTATGGGTTAATTACTCGGTGTTTCATTTTCTGCACTGCAGGTGGATAATGGTGATGGCGTTCTATCCACCGGTTTTCTTTCCAAATCCGAAAAACCTTACTTGTGTACTGGTTATGATATTTACCTCGCGTGGGAGCCATGCGCTTATACACATCTAGATGTGTATAAGAGACATCTTATATATCACCTTCCCCCTAAAGAGGTTAAATTAAATGAATACATTTGCCCCTAGGAGACACCCAAAGAGGACTTAGACCGTACTTCATCTAAAGACTTACTTCTAAGGCACTTGTGGGGGCGACGCGCAGGAAGCGCCCACAAGGCAAGACTCTAACTTAGAAAAATACATGGAAAAAAGGTAGGATCCTAACACATAGCATGATATTAATGGCTGCCGATTCCACATCTGCACTCGCTTGAATTAATGTTTTTAAGCCAGTGGGATGATCTTCACTTTAACATCACATAGCCATTTAACAAGCCTTGGCCTTATGGTGACTAGCTTTAATTTTTAACTTCTGATGCCCTTTTCAGATTCGTAATTTGTACTCTTTTTMTCTGAGAAAGAAAGAAAAGAAATTAAGGTCTAAATTGAAGTGTATATGTTAGACAACCCATTTACTTCTCAATACGTTATATCTAGTCTCATTTTCTAATAACTATCTAACTTCTAATTTGCAACAAGATTTGTGTTACATGACGAATGTTCTAAAAGCTTGGCTAGTTTTTGGATTATTTTTATAGTGTCCTTGGAGGAATGTTGGAATACAATTTCAGGGGTTGGCTTGTTTGGGTAAGATTATAGTGTTATGTATGCATGTTTATGATTATGAATTTTTGTTTTTGTGCAAGACAGTTTGTAAATGCTGCGGTTATTGTGGATCCATTAGTAAACCAAGTAATTACAAGTGCATGTGATGAGATCTCTTCGTGGAACATGGGCCTTGATGGCAATGAAGCACACTCACTAGATGCAGATGAAGCAGCAGCATCCCATAGCATTGCCAATGGGACTTCAACATCAAATTTCAATGGTTCACCTAATGATCCCCGAACATCATGCAACGGAGTTTCTTGTTTAAACCCATGGCAGTGGTCTCTTCCACATGTGTTGTCGTCTAGGTCTTGCTATTGGCATCCTTTGCGACATGCTGCAATGGTTGCCATTGAAAATTCGGCTGCTAGGGATAGACGTATGTACCCAAGCGTGGGAGTTGCTGATGAAGAATCCATTAAATTGGATTTAAATGCAACTTTAGCTGTAGATTCCCCAGCCAAGCGACAGAAGACATATTTATCCAATGTAAGTTGTCTTGTATACTTCTGAGGACTTCTTGCATGGCATTCAGTCATTCACTGGATTTCTTGCTTTATAAATATTGTATTTATTCCTTGGTTATGGGTTAATTACTCGGTGTTTCATTTTCTGCACTGCAGGTGGATAATGGTGATGGCGTTCTATCCACCGGTTTTCTTTCCAAATCCGAAAAACCTTACTTGTGTACTGGTTATGATATTTACCTCGCGTGGGAGCCATGCGCAATGTAAGTCTTGCAAAATTATCTTCTTTGAGAACCTTTGTTGCAACAGGGTTTTTATCTTTTGGGAGCAGATGGGGGCTCAGTAATTACTGAATTTATGACAACTTTTTGCTCACTCAAATCAAAAGTAGGTTGGTTGTGAGCTAAACCTCTTTGTTTGATGCCTGATMATATGAAYTCAATTACTTATTGCTCTMGTTAATGTATTAGGATCTTTGTTTTTTACATGGTGATTCAATCTTCCGAGATGCATGTGTTAGATCTTCAGTTTAGCACAGTAGATCTTATCTTTTGTTTCATGGTTATAAATTGTCTTGGGAAGCGGTGCTAACCCAGATGTTGCATTTATTCGGCCACGGAAGAAGAATATTATTTTTTTTAAAAAATATATATATATATTTGACAAGTGGACTATATGATTTTTTTAATCACTAGCTACCTTGTATAAGACCATCACATCATTCACATGTTTAATTTTTTAAAGTAATTGACAATGGAGTGACCTAAATTGATTGCAGGTGTGCCATGGCTCTGGTGCATCAAAGATTAGGGCGTATATTCTATGCATTTCCGAATTTAAACAACGGTGCCTTGGGCAGTGTGCACAGACTGCAGGGTGGAAAAGCTTAAATCATCACTATGCTGTTTTCCATGTCAAAACTGCTTGATGAAGAACCAAACCTGTCAACAAGAATGATCAGTGAAAATGGAGAGAGATTAGTCCCGTGAATGATCTCAGAGACACCAGACTGTTGCTGAAATTACATTTTTAGTATGCAGATATCAGACTGCATGCTTTTCTCAGCAAATTGCTTTTTCCCATGCAAACATGTCATTGCCCAAAGGGAGAGGTAAGACCCTAAGAGGTGACTGTTGTACCATTGATTGTTGAGCTTTTCATACTTTTTTTTCTTTTTTTTTTTTTAAAAAAAAAAAATCTTCGAGTGTGTAATTGTTAGAGTTTTGTACTTAAGGTTTTCCCTCTTTCACAACATTGTTATTTGACAGATTCTTATAAATTTGATAGGTTCTCACTTCTCAGTAACTTTTCATTTGCAGGTGTGTGTGCATATATATATGATAATTTCTTATAGTTGGAATAGGAATATATGTGAAATGGTTCATTTGTGTGGTGACTATGGGGATAATGCTTAATGAGTCTGATATGTTCGTGAACAACTTAGCTAAGTCACAACTCAACCTAAGCTCGGCTATGTTGCTTCAGTTTGAGTTCGAACTTGAACTCGAAATCTTAATTAAATTAATTGAGCTGAGTTGTGTCAAGCTCAGTGTGAACAACTCGATTATTGTTTTATATTAAAATATATATTTATGTGTAAATACAATACTTACATATTACATAAATAAAGTAAATTCATTGTAAAAAAAAATAAAAAATAAACAAACAAACCAAACACAACAAGAAAATTTAAGTAGACAAGAAAACTAAGGTAATACAATAATATTTAGTCAATTAAGGCTCGGTCAATGTTTGGTCAAATCTCAGCTCGATCTAGGCTTATCCGAGTTATCCCAAGAAAGTTAAATGACCACGAGTCAAGCCTAGCAGTCTTGGTGTGTAATGATAATCATCCTTATTTGTGACTTAACTTGCCATAGTTCAGTAAAAGAATTTCAGGAATCTATGGATGAATATTATTGCAAATTGATAATCATCTTTATTTGCTATATTTAATGAAAATGAATTGAACTGTAATATTTTTTTCCGAGGAATTGAACTGTAATGTTCTTTTTGACAATTAAAAAAGGTGCAGCTTGCTTATTTATACGAATAGAATTGAACTGTAATGTTCTCTTTTTGACATTTTTTTTATTTTAAAAAACGTGTTCAGAGAGAAAAAAAGTTATAACTTATATTTGATCATGAAATGAACTGTTTTTTTTTCCTCAAACATAATCTCATTTGCTTCAGAAAGTTCGGATAATTGTACAATGAAGATTCAAAGCTAATTTTTACTACTGTATTACTGAAATTATTACATGAACACACAACCGAAACAATTAAAGAAAGTAAAAAAAAAAAAAAAGAACTGTTGTTAAATACTAATAATGAGCATCAATTTCAGATGTTATGTTTATTTGTCTGCAAAACTCAGAAACAAAAGAAGCTCAAATCTTTTTACTCTTGCCAAGCAGTTGTCTGAGGTCTCTATGTGGTAAGAACTGCACTGGCACTCAGGATTCACTCTCTCTAACCTGCAGAACATGATTCGCCACAAAATTTAAACACATTGCATGATTATGATTCATGAAACCTTGATTTTAATTAACTACCATCCCACATTTTACTGTAACCAAGAAGAAAGTGATGGAGAAAGATTGAAATCTCTAGTTTGGCGAGATCATTTCCAGGGCACAGTCGGCTCCGAGACCGAATGGCACAAAGCTTCCTACCTTCGGAGTCAGGTTCTGTGCATAAGATAACTCTATTGTTAATAATCAGTTTGTCGCCTATAATATGAGTTTTAATGACCATGTTTTCGGTGTGAATAGGAGGTTAATGTTTAACTTACGTCCCATCTGGAGGATCGAACTCATAGGTTCAGGCCAGACTGAGGATCTAAATGGCAAGTCCTGAACCATGCCAAGACTTCCAACCTTAGGAATTAGGTAACCTGTAATCACGCCAATTTCTTTGTTAACTTCATAAGCAAAAAAGAAATTTTTCAAAGAAAACGCGATCATATTTGCTTATAATCTGTTGTAAAGAGCAAATGTTTGATCTATTACTACCATTAAGATTGAAATCCGCTAGTGCCTCGCGAAGACAACGAATGAGAAAGTTACCACTTAGTGTTTCATCCACGACCTTAACACGTAAAAGGAATAGTTAATGATGGAAGAATACATGCACTTAATGAGCAGACTCAAAGGAGGACTTACCTGAGAAAGATAAGTCATGTCTGGTTTCTTTGAGTGTCAGACCTTTCTGTCCCACGGCCTGTTCTTTATAATCTCTTCTTGCTCTGCCTGAAGTTCGTCCGATTTCAAAAACAACAAGTTTATTCATGTTATATTCAGGCAGTCGAAAAATCATGATGGATTTTGAGAAAGATAAATGAATCAGATAAACACAGGTTTATTGTTATTCTGAACGATTCGAGTACCTTAGCCTTCTGTAAAAATTTCAGGATGCTGCTGTAGTAAGATAGTAGCCACGTCAAGGTATGAGCAGAAGATTCATGTCCTGCATTAAGGTACATAACTATAGATCTATAATTCTCCATCAGTCAATTTCCTTCCGTTTTCATCTTCTACTTCAAGCAGCGCATCCATCATATCCTTTTGGATTTGACAGCAACACCATTTCTCTTAAGCTCCCTTCGTTCATCGATTGTACTCTGAAACACACAGCTACAAGTTTCTTCCGAGCCTAGCGAAAATTAAACATTCATGTACCGTGATTAGTTAGAAATGAATCAATTGCGAAAGCATGAGAAAATAAAATGAAATCATAGGAACAATTATCCAAATAATGGTCTGCTGACAGGTCTTACCTGAAGTGCCTTATGTAAGCAAAACCAGGGATATTGATGCCATTGCTCTAACACCATAGTTCAGTGCTGTGTACTCCCTTTCTAGAGCCTCCATTGCGGAATCACTTGCTGAGGTCAGGAAGATATGATGAAATCGGAAGGTAAACTCCGAAGGCTGAGTTTAGAAACTCGATTTCTCCCATTCCGCTCAGCCTGTCCAGAGTTTCTATGGACAGATCTTCTATGAATTCTATGTAGTTTGACAGTGCTTCATGGCCATTGATGGGAGTAGCGGTTAACTTCCTCAAACGCTTGTGCTCTTCATAGGGGATGGCAATGAACGATTTCCTGCCCATCAACTCTGTAGTCGACAGTGGCCAGCCAGGCTTGAAATACTCATCATCGGTTAAAACTTTCTTGCATTGGTCTGGTGTTGTAACTATGATACTTGGACTCCCAAACATGAATACTTTGTAAATTCCTGTTTTGCCAAATCTGCTAAATCAACCATATATAATCATGTGTTAGTATACATTCAACATGATCCTAAACATAATGAAACAATCCATAATAATACAGCAACTGATCATAAAAGATAACATTCATGCAACTGATCTGATTGATAAAAATAAACATAAATAACATTCATACATGATGCAAAAAAAACAAAAAAAAAAAAAAGAAAAAGAAAAGATCAGATGACCTGCTGATGAATGAATACAGGAAGGAATCAGGATTGCCAGACTTGAAAGCTCTGAGAAAAGACCACATGTTGCCAATGAATGGCAAGCCTAAATCACCAGGAGGAAGATACTGTCTCTTTTCACCAAGTTTAGATTCATACACCCAACTGTTTACTCTTCTCAGCACCAAATTCAGTATCCAAACCAACCCGGCTATGGATACCGCCACCTTCGAAACAAAGCTGAACTCCATCTCTCTCCTCACACAAACAATGGTAAASTTTAAAATGTAGTTGTATAGAGTGTAGAATGAAGAGGACAATACTTGAGAAACACAATGTGGTTGTGTAAATAATTTGCATGTCTTTCATCCTTTTATAAACCTTGCATTTTCCACTTTTGGAAGTTATATAATTGCTACATAATCTTGGCATTTAATCGGATTTTGTTCATATCATACAACATTCAATTACATTCACACTTGTGTTGAAACTACTAAATACCCTGATATGTTCAATGACTCACTCTTGCTCCTCTTATCTTATTATCCATATCTTATGGGTCTCTTATCCTTATTTCCTTAATTGCAAGATTTAAGTATATTACATGCATTCCTAAATGTATGGAATTATGGAAGAATACATCATTGAGAATCATCTTATTATTTTGTTGTCACATACACCTTCCTCATCAAAGGTGCAAATTAAACTAATATCTACAAACTTGATAAAGAAAATATCATGATAACATTGATTACTTTCAAGTTTCAACCATAAATAAAAATATCAATTTATCAACTAATAATGCATGGTACAAAAAGAGTAATGTGGTAAATTTACAGTAAGTATTATGTGTTAATTGTCATTAGTTTTGTAGATTATCAATTGAGTAAAATCATGTTCTAGTCAAACTGAATTTTGTTGAACTGAACTTATTTTTATTGACTAAACTAATTTTACTAAAACATTAACAATTTTTTAAAGATTGAACTTATTTTTTACTAAATTGGACTAATTTTTACTGAAACATTAACAAATTTTTTAATACCGAACTTATTTTTACTAAACTGCACTTATTATACTGAATTGAATTTAATTTTACTGAAACTTATTGAAATAAGTTTAACGATAATACATTAAATTATTGAAAAATGAGTTGATAGTTGACTTTAGGAATGAATAATTCATTAATGTTAGAGTAAATAAAGTAGGTAAAAAGTAAAAAAAGTTATTTTTAGATTGGTTTGGAACAACTAAATAACATCCAAAACGGAAAGTGAAACAACTAAAAAAACGGAGAGAGTATTATATTGTTACATCATTAAATTTACCTATTTATTTTTCTGATAAATCAACCCTCATTAAATCATTTATTCATTTACCTTGGGTGAAATTAATATAACCACTTAAAACCCATGCTAAATATATCAACTTTGTTATGCAATAAAAATCATCACAAATCAAAAGTTATTGCTAAAGGTTAAAGTTTGCCTAAAAATAGGTTAAAGTTACGTATTATGAAATAAAAATCATTGCAAATCAAAAGTTATGTTAAGTCCCCGCTTGGTATGAGGGTAATATATTAAGGGGTAATAAAAGTCAAACTTGATCAAATTAAGAAGAAAACATGCGAGTTAAGATGGGAATAGAAGAATAATTGCATTTTTTTTGTGAGTAAAAAAGGGAGATATGGAGTAATGATTACCTCAATATGAGGTTAACAATACTCTAATGTGTGAATGAGGGTGAGTATCTCCTCCCAACTGAGGGAGATAGTTCCCCTTTTCCTCCCACCACCACCTCATCTATTTATTTTCATCTTTAAACACCTTTATATTCTTAAGTTTGACTTTTATTACTCCCTTAATTACATTACCCTCATACTAAACGGGGCCAAAGGTTAACGTTACCTAAAAACGGATTAAAATTATTGAAAGCTCGTGTTACTAGGGCTGAGCAGAGTGCGGTCTGGACCGCCACCAAACCGCAAACCAAAACGTTTGGTTTGGTTTGCGGTCTGAAAATTGCGGTTTGGTTTTTTTATTTTCCCAAACCGCACTTTTGCGTTTGTTTGGTTTATGATATTTTTTAAACCAAACCAAACCGCAAACCGCAAAATTAGTGGTGTATGGTTTAAACCGCAAACCGCAAACCGCAAAACCGTATTCTCTTAAAATAATGTATAATGTATGGTATGTCTTTTTATTCATTATAACTTTTCTATCTTATTTTCCCACTGTATTAAAGTTGTTAATATACATACATGATATATATATTGTTTTTGTAGAGTTTCCAAGATTGGATTAGCTCCAAGTGTCATTGATATCGCATGAGAATAGCGGGAATGTGAAAACTTAATTGGTCGTCACAAGATGCCTCGTGCCCTCGTTGCGGTCTTGCGGAAACGACATTTCTATTTATTTTATGTATTATTTTGAAGTTTGTTTAATTAATTTATGTGTTTGTAGTACGACTATATATTGTGAGCGTATTTTGATTTATTAAACAATGATTTGTAATATATTATTAACTAGTAATTATGTGCACGCGATGCGTGCTTGACCTATGAAATTGTGATTGGTTAAAAATAATTATATAGTATGTATTTAATTAAATGTTTAAGAAATATTTGATATTATTATTATTATATCTAATAATGTTATTATACGTTTATTTGATTGTAATTAATTTGTATGTAACTCTTGACTTGTCCATAAAAAAAAAGAAAATACTAAAACTATGATTTGAATTCAAAATATATTCCATATAGTTTTTACTTCAATTTGGAATAATGATCATGGTTTGAATTTTTTTTCACTAATTAATTAAATCACATATGTAACAAATGTATTCTTTATTTTGGGTAATTTAAGCACATCAATTTATAATTTTTATATAAGAACTTAAGGGCATCAAAGTCTTTTAATCTCATCAATTCATTAAGGGTACTATCGTATTTAAGAGGGGGGACACATCTTCCTCCCCCCTTCCCTTATATAATAGAGATAGACTATTTTAATGGTTTTATTTTTTAATAAAAGAAAAGCGGTTAAACCGCAAACCGCACCGCCCAAACCGTAAATTGCGGTTCGGTTTGGTCCGGTCTGGAAATAATTGCGGTTTGGTCCGGTCTGAGAAAATCCCAAACCGCAATTTGCGGTTTGGTGCGGTTTAATGCTCCAGACCGCACCAAACCGCACCGTGCTCTGCCCTACGTGTTACACAATACTTTCACTAAGTAAATAGATACCGAAAGATTTTTGTTGAGAATGAAAATAATTGAAGCCATAGAAAGGGTCTGAGGCAAGGTCAAGGAGAGAGACAAACTTGAATCACATACCTAGGGAATCATGGGTTCTCATTTATCTTTAGATGTACATTATAAATTATGCTCAGAATTCTCTGACACTGTATTTCATTTTCATTTGGGACTATTCTGCACAGGTGGAAAGGGCTACAATACAAAGAAAAGGTGAAACTCGAATAAAAACCCAAGATGTTTACAATAGAAATCACAGTAAACTTCCTATCGTGGGGAAAATATACTCGAAAATATACGAATCCTTAAAAATGAAGGAAGCTGAAGTAACTCTAGGAAGATCTGTGGGTGGTTCGTTGAATAGGACTCTTCCCGCCGAGTGTCTGAATTATAGCTTCCAGCAGTTTAATATCACTGTCTCTCCTGCTAATCTCGTCCTGCTTTGCACGCAGCTCTTGCATATGCAGTTCAAATACCTCTGCATTCATAAGTAATGACCTTAAGAAWTAGATATAGGAAACAAAAAATATGTAATAATACASCAGAAATCAAAATTTGATCTCTCCATCCAACTTCAACTTTTTATGCTCTATTCATCATAAACTTAGCTTCTATCAAAGGATATGAGCCAAAGGCCGTAAGAAATCTCAACACAAATCGATCAACTTTTGAGAACATATCAACATCACAGATAAAAAAACTCAAGACCAATTACGGGCAAAGTACTTCACAAACAGATCAAATTAGCTTAACCAAATATTCACAAGCCCTACAGACAGTGGACACCCGTACGATGAAACTTGCAACTGAACCTTGTTTTTATGTGTAACCAAGTGGCCAATTAACACATTGATTTGATATACATATGTGTAGTGCAAGAAGCCCACAAAATTGAAAGGAACTATTGTCACACAATCCCTGAATATGTTCCAGAAAACACTTGGAATAAACAACAGAGAATTATAAAAGGAAGAAATTTGCATACTTGATGTGTTTTCTAGCTCCTTTGTAATTTCRTGCGTGCGGAATTCAGCTGCCTTTTGAGCTGCCTCAGCTTGTCTTTTCTCTGAACGAGCATGAGCAGCAGCTGTGATAGAAGCATCAAGCTCTCTTTCTAAAGTCTCTACTCTTTGCTCAAGACCCTGGACAGATAAGTAACTGAAATGGTCATCAATGTGTAGCTCCCCTGATGGACATGATAAACTATCAACAGCCAAATGAGCAGATAGTGCATACATAAAGCAATGAATGTGTTTCAAAACTCGTCCAAGATCGCAACCAGTCTTCATGCAAGTACTTCAACCATGTCTAACGTGTTTGATAGTACAAAGGGAAGTTTGGCATAGAAAATTTTGTTGTAGAAATTAGATTCAAAAAAGCATTTCCATTTTAGTTGTTTGGTAAGAACTACGGGAATAATACACTCCCCCATATGTTAAGCTTGTAAAACTAACGGAAACAAATCACAATGTCTTTCTTAATCAACGACTTCTCAAATGTTTCCATTCCACTAATTGTTTCCACTTATTATCACCATTTTCCTCATTACCCAAATCCTTTCTATTTCATTTATGGTGGTCATAACAAATGCCCCCTAAGAGTTTCGGAGAAGGATCAATCAATTACTTGTTCTATTAACTAAGAAACCAAATCCTCTAAACATCGTAAATTACAAGCCCAATGCCTTCCCCCTTCTCTCTATGATCATCATCCGAACACATGTCTAAGTCTAAGATGGTAAGATTTTAAGATCCATATATTACATATCATAGATAAGAAGACATTCCATGTATGTCATATCAAAATTACTATGGAAAACTCGCAGTCTGCTAAGTACCAACTTCCTGAAAAAAAAAATACACTTAACATGCGATTTCGGGGATTGAATGCCTAATGTAAAAACAATCAAGAGCCGGTACGGTGATTGCAAGATATCCTCTACCTCAATGAGTATAATGTCTGATTTGTCTCCTAAGATTATATCCAAAATTTCCTTACTCAAGAAATCAATTGATCAATGATGATTTCTACCAAAAAAAATTTCACTCAAATCAGGCTGATTCAGCACTATACAGAGAAATATCATCAATTCATCATACATTGACAATATTCAACAACTTTCCTAATTCAAGTCACACCCCAAAATTGATTCCAAAAACAATACCTAAATTAATAATGTAAAGAATACTGGTATTTCATGAACAAAATCCTTAATAATTCACATACATTGAGCAACCCAGAACCTAGAAAACCCAATTATACTTTTATCTCCCATTCTTCATCAAATTGCACAATCAACTGATCATAAAGTATTCAAGGAGTAATGCAACTAACAACATCAACAACATTAAGCCTAAATTCCAACGCAAAAATGAAAATTCAATTGAGTAAAAATGAAATTGAATTTAAGAAAAATAAACAGTATGGAAAAAAAAAAGGAGATACCTTGATTGTGCGAGCTTGCTGAGAAGCAAGAGAAGCTTGTTGAAAGTATCGTCATCAACAAAGACAGTTTTTTTAAGAGGAGTTTTTGCAGAGACTCCAAATTACCAGACATTTCAGTGAGATTTGCGATCGCAGCATCCCATCTTTCGTTTGATTTTCCTATCTCCATTTCCTCCATTTTTCTTTGTTTTCTTTCTTTGCTTTCCTCTTTGTTTTTGCAGAAGACCTTCGATCAGCTATAACACTCAGTCAATTCACCTTGACTTTACTTACCACACCTCGTCTTTTTGTTAGGTGTCCAATTTAAATCTCATACTCTCTCCGTTACCAAATATTAAACCCGTTTATGTTTGTAACATTAACAGTATTTGTTTGCGTTTAAAACTGAAAATAACTTCGAATCTTTAAAGGATTCGGAGGATCTTAACTCACAAAGTGGAACCAGTTTCAAAAAAGCAATCGATAATGTAGCTAATCAGAACAAGGTTTTCTCTGAATTAACAAAAAGGAATTGGTGACAAAAAACTAAACTGATCTCTTATTAAAATATTCGGTACCTAGATCTAATAACTAGATATTTAAGGACACTAAAATATCCTAACAATATCTATAAAATATAACCCTAACCGAATCTAATCTAAGATATTATTTCACTAACAAATCAGAATAATACCTAACCAACTAATCTACTCCTAATAAATCGAATTTTTCCAAAAAAATAAGCAAATAAATCTAACTAAAATAATTAATCTAACAAATATTCGACAATCTCTATTTATATAAGTGAAGGGGAGGAAGATGGTGTCCCCCTTCTAAAACCCCAAAATACCTTAATGAATTCATGATTAAAAAAATCTCAAAGAAAAAAAATTAAAACCCTTTCCATTTTCGAATTTGTCATATTAAAAGAAACAAGTTAAATATGAATATGCATAAAATATCATTAAGGATAATTTTAATCTCTTTTGGAATACACAATAAAAATATCTATTTTACCCTTAATGAGATGTTTTCTACTACTTCATAAGTGTCTTATTTGTTGTGACCAATTAAAAAAAACTTCATTGACTATGCAATGTAAGTTTATTAATGAACGGTTAAAACTTTAAATCAATACCATAAACATCACTTAAAAAAGATGAATAAATGATTTTTTTTAAAACTTTATATTTTAATATTATTACTTTATGGAAATTAGAGGTCAAGTAGTAAATGTTCACCATGTCTTATACATATCACAACATTATTTTAATTTGTAATACGGAAGGTTAATTATTACAAAAATAATTAATTTTTGAAATAGTAATTTTTATTTTGCACATATATTAATGCACACAATTCATTACGTCATTTTATTAGAAATGGTGTCTCCCCTTCACAAATACAATTCTACTCTTCTAAAGAAACAATTTTACATATATAGGCAAAATCACCAATTAATATTATGCATATCATTTCAAAGAATAAAAAATTCTACGGAGTATTATTTGCATCCATTTGCCCAAAACTAAAGAAATTATTTCTTAATTATCCATGAACTCAATTTGACCGCCTAAATATTTTAATTGTCATAAGATAAAAGAACAAAAAAATTATTGAATGCATGATAAATGAAAAAATCATTTGTAATAGAAGAACTCGAATTTTAGCACATTATAAAAAGTTTATTTTTCATATCTATTTTGAATTTCAATGAGGAAAAGAAAAGGAGAAAAATAAAAATTTAAAGTGCCGCATAATTAAATATGCGAATAAACACACTTAAAATGTCATAGATGTATAAAGATTAAAATGTTCTCGCACGCTTTGCACGCATAGCGTGCATTAAAAAACTAGTAATAATAAAATAAAGCTAATAATAATCTAATCCCTATTCAGATCAATTTCTTTGAAATTATACGTTGAAAAACATGGAATATAATCTCAACTTTATAGAATATCTCAAATTTTAATTGGAAAAATATTTCAGAATTTTTTTTAATATTTTATGTGATAATTCACATCATATACTCTATATTTTCAGATTAAGAACACTATTTTTTTTACATGTTACACCGTCAAATTTTTTAGAAGTCAAATTATATACAAATATTTGAATTCAGATAATTTGGGCTTGAAAAAAACCATTGAAATATTTATTAATTTTTATTTTTGTAATTTTTTTAAAAGAAATAATAAATTAAATATGGAAAATGATTATTTTGGAGGGAGAGATTGTGGTGAAGGGTCGGGTGGTTATGGATGTAAGATTCTTTTAATAATATAGAATTGGCTCTAGCTTTCCTTTGATTTTAAGAGATAAATAATTAAATTTAAGAGCATTTGTAGATGTGTTAATATGTCAAGTTTGTTTTYTTGGATTTATGATTTCAAATTTCTATATCAAAACAAAGGTTGTGGTTTGACGAATAAAGATTTTGGGTGTGTTTGGATTTAGATTATAAAATATCTTTACAGTTTATTTTGCCTAAATACAAACTCTACTTAAATCAAATAATGGTATTTTGTTAAATAAAGTGATAAAACTTACATGGCGCAAACATAGTCAATGTCGGTTTCCATTGGTCAAAGGTCGCAAATCACTTAAGGTCCCTTCTCGCAAACTTTTTTAAGATATCTCTTCACATAACTTTTTTTAAAAAAAATTATAGGTCTTTTCTCACAAAAAAATATATTTTAAAAGGTCTTTTCTCACACAAAAAAACCTAATTTTATTTGAGTGTCTAATGCATAATACAGAGTAATTGATTATGTAATAATAAAGACCTAATATTGAATTTTATTACATAATCCGTGCATCGCATGAGTATTATACTATTAGTTTTTAATTAAATTACTGCAATGTCATGTAAAAATCAAATTTTATCTTTCCATTGACCAAAACCAATCCTATAGAGTTATAATCTATAATCTTGTTTTGATTTGTTGTATTTAGGGACTCGCCAAACTCTTATAATTTTTCATTTTCTTTTCCAATCCCATCAAGAGGAGAAATATCATCAGTGATAACGAATTGGGCCATAAATTAATTGTAGCAGTTAGTTGTAATAATTATTTTGTGTGTTATCATAAACCTTTATCATGAATGTTTATATTGTTTTTAAGTTAATATCTCAATCGGTCAATAATATATCTCATTTAAGATGCAATCGGTAATTGATCCTATATCAAAATATCTGAATATCTTAATGTGCATGTAGAGAATAAAATATATTAGCTATATAATGTGTATGTAAAGAATA
>SNQN01012230.1:0-16554 GCA_008642245.1 Bassia scoparia
GTCCCTAAATTTTCCACTACTCCTGCCATTAGACATCTCCAAAGAAAAATCATAAATTTAGGGACGGATTTTAAGATCTCTCGCTGATTTTTTCACTARGTTTTGCTCTCAAACATCTCACAAGAAAAATCATAAATGTAGGGACAAATTTTGAGATTTCGTCCCTAAATTTAGCGATGAATTTTAGAWTTTGTCCCTAATTTAAGGACGAATTTTAGAATCCGTCCCTAAATTAGAAAATCCATCYCTAATTGTTKGAGTATTAACAAATTTTACCGATATAAGTTAATAAGTATACAAGTTTAATTTGTATTTGGAGTAGGTGGTTAGAGCTTTAGTTTGTGACTTTGAGGTCACAAGTTTGATTCCTCTCAAGAGCTGCCCGGACGAGTGAGTAGATAGTAGGTGATTAAGAGTAATCACCACAATATTTATTTTTATGTGTTCATTTTAATTAGGGACGGATTTTTAATTTCCGTTCCTAAATTTAGGAACGAATTTTTGAATTTTCGTCCCTAAACTTAGAGATGGATTTAGAATTTTTGTCCCTAAATTAGGGATAGATTTGAATTRTGCCCGTCCCTAATTTAGGGACGGATTTTGAAATTCCATCGCTAAATTAATTTWGCGACGAATGTTTTAGGGATGGATTATGTCCGCCGCTAAAAGAAGTTTTTTGTATTGGTTTACAGACTCCTTCAACAGAGAAGCAAGGTCCACCAAAACATTAACCTTGCAACARGTTCAATGTCCATTGCCTCAGATTTATCAATTCTAATAAAAGTCCCCACCTTGTTTGCTAATGTATGTATATTGTCCTCGTCCCCCCATACCCTTGAAAGGTAAATTGAAGAAACGTACCCAAATTGGCAAAGAGCGCAACTGAATTTCAGTGCGTTGTCCTGTAATTCACTAAAGCAAATAGCATGATGATCAAAGTGCCAAGGCTAACCCTCTAACACCCTTGGCTTTGTCACACCAGCAGTGGCGGAATTTAAGGAAGAACAACCCATCCTCAAGATGACTTGCCTCCATCCCATGTTTGGGTGCCCATAATTTTTGTAAAGTGTCTATTAGTGTTGTCGTCGCATTCACTGTTTTNTTAGAGTGATGTAATAGAATGTGTCCCTTTTGGGAAAAGTTGGGGTATTTATAGACATTCGTGGGTTGTCGGGATTGCGACAAGTGGCGCAATCTAAACATTTTGAGCCTAAATGGGCCTTGGGCCTTGAGGAAAGCCTTTGTATAAATTTGATGTTGATACACGTATTCCTACCGTATGATTATACGGTTATACGTATTTGCTTGCACATGTAATTAGCCCAATGATTTAGGGCCTTTATTGAAGACTGGGCTTGACTTGAAGAAATCAGGCCCAATAGTACTTGGGCTGCATCACCAGTAGTGGCAGAATTTAAGGAAGAACAACCCTTCCTCAAGATGACTTGCCTCCATCTCATGTTTGGGTGCCCATCATTTTTGTAAAGTGTCTATTAGTGTTGTCGTCGCATTCACCGTTTTTCGAGACCAAACCTTCCCAATCCTTATCAAGGAAGCTTTATCTTCCTCTTGTGTCGCATCCTCTAGTTCCCATTCAACCACATCCTCCACTCTCGACTCCTCCCGGCCCGTATCCTCCCAAAACTCATGGCTAAGAGCACTAAGAAGAGTGTGCACTGCCAAAAACAAAAACAACCAGCAAGAAATGTGGAATAAAATGACGAAGATCTCAAGAAAATTGAGATAAAAATCGAATTCCTAGTTCTGGACAAAAGCCTCCCAAGAAGAAAATCCCAGAGGACTTAGGACGACAATTTCAATTTTAATCACTAAACAAAAACGTGATCACGACTCGAGTGCTGAATTTAGCCCAACATGGGTCATTTAGGTAGACGGTAGTAAAAGTAAAGCCTATATTATACAAACCCCCTACATTGTAAGATACAACCCCCTAGTATACACATGTTTTTTTTTCATTTGCTTTTATTAGTTGTCACATATTTATATCTATCGAATTTTATTTAATTAATGATTTTTTATTTTTTATTGGCTACAATTCAAAAATATCATGCGTGAGAGATAATAGGGGAGGAGAATAAATCACGTGTCACATAAATTAGGGGGATTGTACCTAATAATTTGCGTAGTAAAAGAGTAGTCTAGTTACTCTAGTAGATAATTAAACAATTATCTTATCTTTTGTTTCCTACTTTCGTGGCCTTAGTAGACAATTAAACAATTATCTTTCAAAMTTTCCCCAATTTCAAAAATTCTCTCTTTTTATATCTCTTCTTCACACTCAATTTAACTTGTTCATACCTCAATTGTTTTCTGTCGCTTTTCCCTTTTTTTTTTCACTTTGTTTGAATCCCATAATAAATCGCATTCCGCTTTTTCGACGCTTATCAAATTCAAAATCAACATCGAAAGTTGCGCCGCCATGGATGAGAACTCTAAGGTCGTTGTCGATGGTGGCGCCGCTAAATCATCCGCCGATGATTCCGCCCCTACTAACCCTAATCCCAACCCTAACCCTAGCCTAATTCTGACGTCATTCGTATATTCCGACGCCAAATCTCGCCGTCTCGGCCAGATTGGGTGATGGCCGACGACGGTAGTGCGGCCCCTCTCACGGGAGTTCGTATACAACTCCTTCACCACTAATTCATCAAGGTCGATGCTCGCACCCTCAGCTCTGCTTTGCTTCTCGCACTTTCAATCGGTATTTTTGAGATGTCAATTTCCTTCCTTTGAGATTTTGAATTTTACTTGGGTTACTTTTATTAAATTACACATTAGTGACGAATCCAATCGGAACTGCATGATTCGCCTGTCTTTTAAAGTTTAGTTTGACTCGGTGCTTGATTGTCGGGATGTATGAACTGTAGGCAGTGTAAATTCTTACCTACTCAGAGTGAGAGTGTATATATGGAAATTGGAGGATGCAGTTTTGAATTTGAGCTGCAAATGCCAATTTAAACTCGCACGAGTGAAAGCATAAATGATTTCTTGTTGTATGCCAAAGAGGGTTGGTGTTTGGTATTATCATTCGCAGATGGGACGGGGAAAAGGATTTGGTATATGAGAGGGGGAAATTGTGGTTGTGAAAGGTTTGTAGGGAGAGAATGTGTAATTGGGTTCTTATATTGAACAGCGCGTAAAAAAGAAATTTGAGTGGGAGATGTTAGCTGTTGTTAAATATAAAGTTTGTACTTATGCCGGATGACGGATCAGTGGAACTGGATAGAACCTTCATAATGTTTCTCGCTACTTGGATTCAAATTCTTCTGTAAAGACACAATCCCTAAGGTCGTGGAGTATTGATAAAATAGCTGGATTTTCATGTATTAATATGTTGGCTTATATGTTTTCTGGGCAGGAAAGACATACAATTGTAGGCATCAAGTTGAATTGGCTGACTTGGGACTTAGTATTTATTGGAAGGTGGTGATAGTGGGGAATTATATCTGGTGAGAGGATGATGATTTGATGTTATCTTCTCAGCATCATGGAGTATAGAAGACACCGCATCGAGAGAGACGAATGATGAGTGACACGTAGGGATATGCAGGAATACAAATTGTTATTGACATGTATGACATGAATCGAACGATGACGATGTAGGGCCTTGACATCCAATAGCGTCATTCGGATATTCTGTGGATAATGCATGGCTCTACTACATGTGAACTTGACTTCCATGACATCTATCAGATGTGGAGTGAAGCATATGAAAGGGCTTACAGGAGCTGACAGAGTGGGAAATGGCTAGCGGAAATTGTGCATTATCGCGCGGCTATCGTGGAATGTAAGTGTGATATGATGCACAAGGTTCGATCTTAGGTGATATTTGCATTTGGTATATCTATCATATGATTAACATAACCCTTTCTTGTATATTCGTCTCTAGCGTCGCGGCAGGCGAAATAGTAGACTGTGGACGATCCAGTAGGTCACTCTCGTAGTTCACTCTGCTTCAGAGTAGTTTCTGTTGGTTTGGATAGCGTTCTTCTTTTAGCCTGTTGATTCTTTGCTTGTTTCACGAAAACATGTTGGATAGATCTACAAGTTACAGATGACGGTAGACAAAAATAAAAGGGCACGGCCCGAGTATGTGTCTTTCAATGTGAATATGTCGTCGTATTTTGTAGGACTTCTGCCTCACATATCCTGGAGAGTAAACCCTTGTACGTTAGTTTCTTTTTGCGTTGTATCGTGATTGCATTTCGACGCCTGCACTTCTTTTCCTTAAAGATTGTGCTGTCGCCTGACGCACGTGACTGAGTACACCTTGACACTTATCTCATATCTTAACTAAGTGCTCTGCCCCAGACGCTGACATTGACACTATGGATCATTTCTATTCTTACTAAATAATATTTGACTTCTTTCCAACAAATCAGCCCGAGTTCACACATTAGTACCTAGTCGAGAGGCCTGCTAATAATAAAGGGGGCAAATATTTTCCTTATATCTATTCTGGTTTTCATTAGTCGAGGTGAGTACTGGTACATGTGCCTCATAAACAATGATATCCATAATGAAAAGTTTTAAAGGGCATATAATGTGAATCTTATTCATTCATCGTTAAGACACATTGATCTGGACTCTGCACATGAATTACGTTTTTTGTTGGCTCCATTGATCTCGAGATGGCAAGTGATTTGTTTGCTGCTCATGCAGTAAACAAGCTTGTGGTTGTTTATATACTTGCAGAGACTCTTCTGCTTAGTATATCGGAAAGGCTTATCATCTCCTGTTACTATCTAATACATACAGACTTTTTTCACAGGTAATATGCTAAATTACTGTAGATGTCTTCTTTGAAAAGAAAGTTCATTGTGAGAATATATTGTTATATGACTTTAAGAGTCACATGTGTTTTGCATTTGAAATCTATGTTGCTACACATTATCGGCCAGTTCAATCATTTTGGAATCCTCTGAGTGATGACTGGTTGATAGAAGATTTCCTTTCTCTTCTCCTGTATGCCTATGTGGACTAAAATTTATTTTATGGCTGTTTGTCTTGGGCAGAGATACGCTTGCTCTATGTTATGTTTTGGGTTTTGTCATTTTCATCACGGTCGCTAGATTAAGCTTTACCCCAGTAGAGGTGATTGGGCTTAGGATAAAGTGGATTGTTGTCGGTTGCATTAGGAATTTACCAATTATCTGTGCATCCTATTTTTTTGAATATTTTTTGCACATCTTGCAATGTACGAAGTTGGTGCTTTAGCTTCTGGTTTTGGCCCAGGGTCTAAGTATGCTTGTACGCTTTAAGCTATTGGTAAGTTGTTTGGGTGGGTGGTTTTTTATGTATTTGTCACCATACGATTCGCGCAACATTTGAAATAAGTTTGCAAATATATAGACATCATGAAGTGTTCTTTGAGTTGTTAAGTGTTTGGCATTCTTCTTCATTGCCTTCAGTAGTTGTTCATAGGCTTGCTTATTTATAATATTTGGGTAAGCCTGTTTTTCTTTTGTTTGCCTGCCTGAAATACTGACAAAAATGTGTATTTACTTCCTCTTTTTCAGTCGATTACTGTGGAGGAAGTCTATCTCGACGAGCTCTTCTTATGGGTATAATTTGGTCTGTTCATTAATCAATTTACAGTGATCTAATATTGTAATTGTCAAACTTAGCTTACGTTGTTGAAGTGAATATATACTTTCTATCAAGGTTACGTTTAGTTTTAATAATTTAAGACTGCGCTTTACTACGAGTGGTAGTGAATTGATAGCTTTGGGTGATGTAGTTGGTACAGAGAGTAGAGGATTATCAGCTGATAGAATTGCATCACTGCCCTCGACAAATTATAAATCTCAAAACAATAAAGAAACAGAGGCCGATACGTAAGTACCCAAGTAAATTAGCTATTTTGGCCTTTTCAAATTCTTGTCATATGTTGATGTTATGCTTTTACTGTTGTTGCAGTTGTGTCATTTGCCGTTTAGACTACGAGGATGGTGATGCGATGATCACACTCCCTTGCAAACATATCTACCATTCAGATTGCATAAATAATTGGTTGAAAATAAACAAGGTGAGGACACGGGTTTGTAACTTTGTATTTTGGTATAGTATATATAACAGTGCTTTTTTTAAATCGTGCATCCACTTGATTATGTCTTCATACTTTAGGGATCACAGTTTATATCATTCAACAAAAGGTTCTGTGTTCCTGGGTCTGTATTTGGGTGGTGGTTGACTTCARGACTTGTTTACTAGACAATAGACCTGCTTTAGTGTAGCACTGTAGTTAGAGCTGTTTTCTCATTGATCATGTGCATACTATTTCAGATTCTTACTCTAGTGTGATATACTCGAACTGTTTATCTTGTTTTGTTTGACAATGCTTTGCTGATTGAAGAACATTGAAAGATTCATAAAATGCACTGTAGGTCTGTCCTCTGTAAGCAACATCCTTAACTGGGTGGGTGTAGCGTCCTCGTTTTTATACCGTTGAATAAATTTTTGCGCTTTAGGCATGCATTTTTTATTGGATTGGCCATTAGCTTTATGATTTTACGATATGAAAAAAAGTCACGAGATTCATTATTCMAGGCTGTAATGCCCAGAGTATTCACTTCATGTTGCCCCTTGCATTAATTTGGCTACAAGTTTTTTGCATGCTTCTAATGGTTGGTTGTTGAGTTTTCACAAAGGAGCTACTATTAATTACTTATCCTGCCCCCACGAATTTGTAGTGATCTCTCATCTATACATCTTGTCAATGTACATAGCTAGTCGTGAAGATCTGTGATTGTATGCTTATCCATTGTGCAACTRTGATGCAGGCTTGRCCTGTTTGCAGCGCAGAGGTTTCTACGTCTGGAAATAGCTAATAAGCGGGATGGATGATGCCTTGGTGTATATTACATGCTACATGAAATTGCCGATTAAAGGCCATAGATATGATTGTTGTGTTCTTACTCTGTAGGGGATGAATTAGTTCTGCTGTCTCTGTACACTATGTACCGTTCTCGAATAATTAGTCTGCGTTCGAGATGGGTATCTCAGAGTTTTCCTCAATGGGATATAATGATTGTCTTCTGCATTTTGACTGAGGGAGCCAGTTTTATAAATTATGTTCTCGATATTGACGATTTTTTTTAGATCTGGTGGTTTACTGTTCCTCTCCCCGCCCCAACCACCACAAATTAAAGAACTACTAGCTAGAACTATTCAAGATGTGCACAAAAAATCTGTTGGTACTCTAGGGTGAGCTGCACTAAATAAATTTTTGAAGGATCGTGTCGGAAGAACATATTCACCAGTGATCAATATGCAGTCCTAAATCTTTCAAAGGATTTTTGTTATTTACACCTTTGTTTGTCGAAATTTTAAAACTCTCACTTTTGTTTTTTTTTTTATTTTTTTTAACTCTTACTTTAAGTTTCATTTTTAAAAACTCCCATCTCTTACAGTTTTGTTGAAAATTTTATTAGTGTAGGGCTTTTTTAATTTTGCTTTGTTGTCATGATTACTCATCTCCTCACCTACACACGACATTCATCATTCACCTCCATTCATCTCCTTTCTTTCTTGTTTTCTTGTTCTTAATATCCTCTAACAATCCAAATATGCTCCCTAATTTCAGAAAAAATCACCATTATAAACCCAATTTATACAATTCAGAAAATATTGAACACAAATCCACTTTGAACCAATTTTGACTCAAATTCGATCCAATTTCAGGGTTGGGGTTGTTGCGAGTGAGATGGGATCCACGAAAACCAAGCACGAAACAGACAAAACACTAGTCGTGGGGTTGGTTGGGTTCATGGCTGCTCTGATTGTTCTTTGTAGGTTGGGTTCGTCGGGTTGAGTGAGTTCATGGAGTGGCATGAACGCATGTAGTCTTCGTATGGTGTTTGGGTGAAATTTTATGGGGAATAAGTAGTTTTAATTGTTCTCTAAAAATATAGTTTTGATTATGAATGACGATTGAAGCAGAGGGTCGGCTTCGCTGGGCTGCAGGCCTGCAGTAGGCAACGCACGAGGAAGAAGAAGAAAGTAAGGAAATGACGAAATACCTCCTATTTAACAGAAATTGTAACGAAATCGTTAAAGGTGGGAGTTTTAAAGAATTGGAAACAAAAAGTGAAAGTTTTAAAATTTCTACAAACAAAAGGTCTAATATATAAAAAAAATCCTTTCAAATGTGGTTATTTACGCTACCGAATTTGTTGATTTTTTTTATTTTTTTTTTGGACCGATTATTATAAACATGGATGTCACTCTCGACTCTCGTAATCATTAGTGAGTTATGGAATTTCTAAGTTAGGGTTTGTTTAACTTATTTTTCAATTTTCATCCAATCTTATTATTAACACTTATTTGACCTTACTAATACATATTAATGATATATATATTTTTTATTTTTCTTGTAAGTATTTTGCTCCGTTACGTGAAGAGGACTCTAAATCATGTGGTGATTTCGGTAACAATTTTACAACACACTTCTCGAAAATGTTATCAGTCCAACCCGAGATGGGAATTAGCCTAATTATACATGGCATGTACAAAGATAAACAGTTTTTTTTTTACTTGTGCGTTGCACGGGCAATATTTTTATTTAAACTTTATCTTCTTTATAATTTTCGATGTATTGTTTTGATTTCGGTCTTTCTTTTAAAAATTAAGTATAAAATAGTCAATATAGATATAGATTGAGTTGAAGTTATTGTTGTATACATTATACGATGAAATTGATAAAAGGAAGATTAGAGAGACTTAAAGATAATAATAATCATGTTTATAAATAATTTTAAAGTTAGACATTTGAAGATATTAGAAAGAGAATAAAATTAAATATTGGAGAAATAATTGAAATGACGTGTCACCATGAGGAGGAAGAAATGATTTATTTGTGAGAGGTGCGTTATAAGATTTAGTGTTCATTTTGTGTTTGGGGATGAGTTTTAATATATGTACGGAGTATTAGGTATAGATTACACATTCTTACGTCAACTTCGTCTGTCTGGCAGTCTCTTCAATTGTTTTCTCCTCCAATCGGTTTCAATGTCAAAATCGAAACAAGAAGTGGGGTCAAAATGGTCGCGGTTTATCATTCACTTCTTAGGAAGAAGAGCTACTTTTAATGAGGTATTAAAATAAAAAAAGGAAGGAGGTGAAAGAAACATGTGTTTCTAAGTTTATGTTAAAAAATAAGGGATTTTCCTTATATATCTGAGGTATCGTGTATTAGCTTTATATATACCCCACAATTTTCAAAATACTTTTATATCGCCTTGAATTTTTATTATTTATCTGAAGTACCCTTCATTAGAAGGGATATTTACAAAATCTTCATTTTTTGAGCCTATATAACTTAATTTATGTTTCCCCTTCACACTTAACTTACTTTCAACCGTATAGCCCAAAAAAGCAATGCAAGAAATTGATGATTATTCATTTAAACAACAACAAAAAAAATCATTCAACGCTTAAATCATGAACAAAAAAAAAGTTACTTGCATTTTCTTTTTTCTTGGAGCTAGACTTGAGATAACAAAGCAAATACAAGTGAAAATAATGAAATAATAATGTACATATTTAAAAACAATGATTAAGTCATATCCCAAAGTTCAGAGGTATATGAAGCTTTTTGAAAATTCAGGGGTATATGAATTAATACAGAAACTCATGGATGTATGAGAAAAAATCACAAAAAATAATTAGAAAGAAAAGGAATTGGAAAGAATTAAAGGGAGAAGTTTTTAATAAATTTCATTTTCTTTTGGTAAAAAAAATAATGAATTTTTTCAAAGGAAAAATTGGAGAAATTTGAGAAAAAATAGAAAACTTAAACTAATATAGAAAGTAATTAATTCAACTTTGGGCGTGTTGCATGAGCGTTGGAAGTAGCTTTTTGGTATAAGTAGCTGTGGTAGCTTAAAAACTATAAGTAGCGGGTAGCGTACGAAATTAAATTGTCAATATGAGTATCGACAGAAGTAGCGGTTGTATTTATAATAGAAGAAAATTAATTACAAGTAGCTTTTATCCTAGCTTAAAAGCTAAAGCTAAACGCTATCCTACTAGCGTTTGAAAAAGATAGCGTTTAACGCTAAAAGCTACTCAAAATGCTACCTTGTCGAACAGTAATAAAATTAACCAAATAGCTTGTTAGGAGCAACGATAATGTAAGGATTTTATTGAATTCAAAAAATTTAAGTACATATGCAATGTATATTTCTCTCTTCTTTTTAGAAGTTTATCACATAATTTCTTCCTAAAGAATCACAAGTCATTTGTGCTACTTTAAGTTTTAAACACATTATATAAAAAAAGGGGAAAAAGTTGAGAATTGTTTTCTAAAATACTTCAAAGGACTGATAAAGACAAGGACTATACAATGTTTGAATTATATGATGATATCATGTCAATATTCTTAATTATTAGTATGAATGTTTCCTTGTGGAAAAGATGAAGTGTAGTGCAAAAAATCTAGGTTAATAAAAAAGGTCAGGTGGGTTATTTTGCGCGCCATTTACTTTCAATTGCACCCTCTTGCAATGTTTTCGTCGCTCGGGTGTGTTTGGGAGGTAGAATTGAGCTCTGTAGCCCCCTTTTTATAAACTGCTGAGGAAGCTAAGATGCTTAGAACTACATTAAGTAGAGTCAACCATCCGAGTTCCATTGAACCGTTTTTCTACTCATTGTTATAGAGGATTCAAGAAGGCCGGATCAACAAACACAGTTTCCTCAAGACGCATAGAGATGCACCGATTTTTTTATTTTTATTTTTTTTTGGGATGACTTAACAGCTAGATGGAACGGACAATCAAAACTCCAGAACTTTATCAGTAATCAGCTAAAGAGGTTCTCATTGTTGCAGAGATGCTGCTCTGTGATCACGACTTGCAAGTGTATTTTACATGTCTTCTTAGCTCCGAAGGGTCATTGGACACTTGAATGCAAAAAGTGATGCATCAAGCACTGCTAAAGATCATGCCGGAAAACTTCATCTTTCACCTTCGGTATTACAAAATCAGCAAATTGATTGCAGAATTTCACCTCCATTGAACTTCATATTTCCTAGAATTCACTGCAATTGTCCTGCATGATTTGTGACATATTAGAAGATCAGTTTATCTGTTATTTGAAGAGGTTAAAAATCAATGGTCATGCAATGAGACGCAAAGTTATACTACTTGACTAGAACCCTTGTTTATCACCTTATATTATTACTTGTCTTAAAAAAATCATTTATAATTGCCACATCATGCAATGTAATAACATGTCTCCTCGGTTGCATTTATAATATGTAACGATATGCAGCCGACATATGTAGAATGAGAGAACAGATGACAGAACAAAGATTTTTGGAAAAAAGGTGTGCAGGCTGAAATAATGGTAGACTGCTCAGTTGATCACAGAATAATCATCAAAATTAATTTGATTAAAAGTGCAACCTAGGTATGTACTTGGCTTGAGGCATGTCTAGGCAGAAAAAATAGCTTGCTGGGTAAAACACTAAAATGAATTGAGATGTTTTTTCATAACTAAGAATGAGGTCTCGGTAAGTACAAGTGCTTATTACTGTGTCTGGCCATTTTACAGGCAGCCATCTCATGAACTTTTAAAGCAAACTTGTATCTCCAGAAGGAACCTTTCTGGTCAGCCAAGTCCGTATTTTGAATGACAATTTTACCAATGAACTATCATGTGACCTATAACTTGGATGTTGATCAATAGATAGCAGATGAATATAATAGAGATATTCAGTCCATTCACCAATTACATCTTCACCCAAAGAACTTCAATTAACTTTTTGTCCAGTCACACCAAATACTTGACCATTAACATAAATATCTTACTCCGTATCATAAATGTGGAGGCATACACAATTAGGATAGGCTTTCATATAAAATGGATTGATGAACGAGATCTGGGAACTCATTACTTAATGATATGTCTTTAATGTTGCTACCTTATGTTTGCATTTGTGCTCAAGCAGCAACAGCTCAGCTGCAACTAAGCATAAACTAAATTCGGAGCACTCTTTTGGTGAACTAAAATAGAGGATCAAAGAGTGGCATGTAAACAACTAAATGTTTCTAGGAGTGCGAGACAGGAGTTCCTCTATTAATGAAAGCAGTCCAGTTATGAAAAATCACCAGATATTCACAGAATATTGCAGAAAGTGACCTTGTTGGCGATGCCCTTATGGATATTCTTATCGTCATTATAACAAGATACCAACGATGACTTACTCACCTTCTCCACATTCAATGAATCACAGCTCCAAGTTGAGAGTTCTCATAGCTGAAAGCTTTCATCCAATTCTCTATATGAATCATAATAGTTTTCATGGTCTTGCTTTCAATATTTTGAAAGAAATATATTATCAGCATCAGCTTTCAAAACATGCACAAGCTTCACCCAGCTTCACTCTTAGCACCAACTTCAGAAATTTTTGGGATGCCACCATCAGCAAGAAGTTGTCTAACATTGCAAGAAGTAAGTGGATCATCACTTAGCCTGGTTATTGCATTTCTGACTATTATAAGATCCTTATCTACAAGATCTGGGTATATTTTTTTMTCAACTATCAATTTCAATACTTCCAAAGCCACGACAGGATTATTGTTCGACAAAAACGAATCCAACAAAGCAATATACACAAAATTGTCAGCAGTCATTTCCCTATTCTCCATTTCATAGAGATAAGATAGTGCCACATCTGGCATGCCTTTCTTAGAGAGACCACTGATTAAAGCCATGTAAGCAATTCTGTTGGGGCTACATGCTTTTGCCTTCATTTGATTCCAAAGATCGAGTGCATCATGGGGTCGCCCAGAATTGCATAACCCATCGATTAAAGTTGTATAGGTTATGACATTAGGCTCCCTGCCTTCCCCAGCCATTTTAGAATAGCAGACCATAGCTTGGTCTATATTACCAGTCTTGCACCAGCCATCAATAAGAGAGTTATAGGTTATGGTAGATGGGACAAGCCCCTGAGCCAGCATCTCTTTCAGCATGTTCTCGGCTCCTGACATTCTATCTGCTTTGCAGAGGCCATTAATTAGAATGTTATAAGCAATAACATCAGGTCTGTATCCACGGGAACATATATTATAGAACAATTCCAGRGCACGATCAACTTCTTGGAGTTTGAAAAACCCATCAACAGCAGCTGAATATGGAATTAAATGCGGAACAAGCCCTTCTTCAACCATTTTAGCAAGAAAATTAGAAGCTTCCATTGCTTTCCCGTGTCTACACAGCTGCTTAACAAGTGTGGTCGAATTTTTTATCCATGGTTCGTGGCGATGAAGACACATTTCTTTCACAATCCTAGTAGCTCCTATGACTTCCCCTTTTCTACAAAAATATCCGTATATGGAGTTATASGTAAAATGGGTTGGCCGAATTCCAGTCTGCTTCATTTCTCCTAAAAGATSAATACTATCACACACTCTGTCAGCATTGCTTAAAGAATCTATGAGATTGTTGTAAAGTAATGTATCCTTTTTACAGCCAAATCCATCCATGGCTCTAAAGAGCTGCAGGGCTTCATCTAACCTACTATTTTGACATAAAACATTGATGATGATACTAAAAGAAGATGAATTCAAGCAATTAAATCCTAAAAGCTTGAAAATTTTCTCTAACCTACTACTAGGATGAGGCTTGTCCTCCATCATAAACGTAACCAAGTTCAAAGCTTTATCAATAAATCCAATGTGAACAAGACCATTCAAAACAGAATTATAAAGCAATTTTACTGATTCATCATTAAGGACTTCTCTGTTTTCCTCAAGTAATTGTGCCATTACCTCTTCTTCCTCAGCTGATGCGATAAGCTTTGTCAGCACACCAACATCAGGCAACACCCCAGAACTCTTCATTTCTGAGTACATATGCAGGGCTTTCTGAGGCTTCTTAAGTTTGCAAAATCCTCCAATTAGCACATCATAAACACCAATATCAGCCGAAAACCCAAATCCTCGCATTTTCTCATATAGTTGAAAGGCCTTGTCAACATTGGAACTAGATACAAAACCATGTATCAGTACATAAAATGTTTTCTCATTCAATGTCAAATTCCATTCCTCCATCTTCTCAATCAACTCTAAAGCCCTATCCACTTCTCCCCACTTGCTAAAAGAGACAACTAAGATCGACAAAACGTGAGCGTCAACCCAACCCCTTTCAAGCATTTGGTTGAAAACATGCAACGCCTTCTCAAACTCCTTAGCATTGCAGTAKACCTGCAAAAGCGGGGTCATTGTATACTTATCGATCAGCAACCCCAAACGACGCATTTCCTCAAATCTCTTCTCAGCTTGATCACTCAAACTAGACTTAGAAATGGTCTCTAACAAACAATTATAGCTATAACTATTAGGAACACAAAGACCCATCTCCCTAACTTGATCAAACAYCAAGTTAGCTTCTTTCACCAATCCCAAACTACCCAAACACCTGATAAAGTAACCCAACGCCCCAGCAGACATAAAGCAACGAGAATCAATCAGCTCAAAAGCCAAATCTTTCATTTCGGCATTTCGTCGAACACCTGATAGGATTGAAGCCATAGCATTATAAGTATAACAGGCATATCCGTGTGCAGGCGAAATAATGGTGTACTGCTCAGTTTCATCGAGAATAACATCAAAATTAATTTGATGAAAAGTAGCAAACTAGGATAGTCTATGGGCTTGAGGCAGTCTAGGAGAAAAAAGCTTGCTGGGAAAACACATAAATGAATTGAGATGTTTTTTCATCTAAGAATGAGGTCTCGGTAAGTACAAGTGCTTATTACTGTGTCTGGCCATTTTACAGGCAGCTCATCATGCAACTTTTAAGAAAGCAACTTGTATTCTCAGAAGGAACTTTCTGGTCAGCCAAGCTCGTATTTTGAATGACAATTTTACAATGAACTATCATGTGTGTATAACTTGGATGTTGACAATAGTCTAACACAGAGAATATAATGAGAGATATTCAGTCCATTCACAATTACATCTTCACCCAAAGAACTTCAATTAATTTTTGTCCAGTCACACAAATATTGACCATTAACATAATATCTTACTCCGTATCATAAATTGGGGCATCACAATTAGGATAGGCTTTCATATAAAATGGATTGATGAACGAGATCTGGGAATCATTACTTAATGATATGTCTTTAATGTTGCTACCTTATGTTTGCATTTGTGCTCAAGCAGCAACAAGCTCAGCTGCAACTAAGCATAAATCCAAATCGGAGCACTCTTTTGGTGAACTAAAATAGAGGATCAAAGAGTGGCATGTAAACAACTAATAGTTTCTAGGAGTGCGAGACAGGAGTTCCTCTATTAATGAAAGCAGTCCATTATGAAAAATCACCAGATATATCACGAATATTGCAGAAAGTGTACTTTGTTGGCGATGCCCTTATGGATATTCTTATCGTCATTATACAAGATACCAGCGATGACTTACTCACCTTCTCCACATTCAATGAATCAACGCTCAAGTTGAGAGTTCTCATAGCTGAAGCTTTCTCCAATTCTCTATATGAATCATATTAGTTTTCATGGTCTGCTTTCAAACATTTTGAAGAAATATATTATTCGTACGTGCAGCTTCAAACACAGAACACTACCCAGACTTATAAGTGTAGTGCAAAAAATCTAGGTTAATAAAAAAGGTCAGGTGGGTTATTTTGGCGCGCCATTTACTTTCAATTGCACCCTCTTGCAATGTTTTCGTCGCTCCGGGTGTGTTTGGGGAGGTAGAATTGAGCTCTGTAGCCCCCCTTTTTTTATAAACTGCTGAGGAAGCTAAGATGCTTAGAACTACATTAAGTAGAGTCAACCATCCGAGTTCCATTGAAACCGTTTTTCCTACTTCCATTGTTATAGAGGATTCAAGAAGGCCGGATCAACAAACACAGTTCCTCAAGACGCATAGAGATGCACCGATTTTTTATTTTTTATTTTTTTTGGGATGCACTTAACAGCTAGATGGAACGGAACCAATCAAAAACTCCAGAACTTTATCAGTAATCAGCTAAAGGAGGTTTCTCATTGTTGCAGAGGTGCTGCTCTGTGATCACGACTTGCAAGTGTATGATTTACATGTCTTCTTAGCTTCCAAGGGTCATTGGACATTGAATGCAAGAAAGATGYTGCATCKAGCACTGCTAAAGATCATGCCGGAAAAACTTCATCTTTCACCTTCGGTATTACAAAATCAGCAAATTGATTGCAGAATTTCACCTCCATTGAACTTCATATTTCCTAGAACTTCACTGCAATTGTCCTGCATGATTTGTGACATATTAGAAGATCAGTTTATCTGTTATTTGAAGAGGTTAAAAATCAATGGTCATGCAATGAGACGCAAAGCTTATTACTACTTGACTAGAACCCTTGTTTATCACCTTATATTATTACTTGTCTTAAAAAAATTTATTTATAATTGCCACGTCATGCAAGTAATAACATGTCTCCTCGGTTGCATTTATAATATGTAACGATATGCAGGCCGCATATGTAGAATGAGAGAACAGATGACAGAACAAGAAGTATTTTGGGAAAAAAA
>SNQN01012233.1:5427-16551 GCA_008642245.1 Bassia scoparia
GAGAATAGAAGAATCTCTAACGTTTAGGATCTAGGAAATTCATGTTAATATCTCTGTAGTGTACCTAATTGTGTTACTTTTAAGTGCTAAATGTGTTCTGAGTATGCTATGAATTCTAGTACTAAGATGGAACAAAATTCATAACATACAAATTAGGGAACCAGCTGTGTCTCTGAGTGGAAAATATGCTGCGGTTTGGAAAAAGAATTTTCAAAATTATTTAAAGGATATTTGAAAAATGAGTTACAGCCTGGAAAATTAGATGAGAATATGATTATTGCCTTAAAAACTAGGAGTATAATATCTTGTTCGATAATTTCACTTAAGGATTAAATCGAACACAAGTAAATAACTTTCCATAAATCATTCTCTGCCTTAATCGGCAGATATAAGATTTAAGGAAACAGGGTTTAGGTCAATAAACATATAGAATATCATCTAACTTCTATTCCATAGACATCTCTCTAAGGATTCAAAAGAGTTTAATATTTTGGGAGAAAAACACAAAGCACAAGAACTTCCTTGAGTCAACACAAAGAGCATTAGTCGAGCTTCATTATTTCTCTTACTTAGCTTGTTAAGAAGTAAACAAGAGTGGAGAAAAAGTTAGTTGATGGTAAGCTTCAATAGAGGTTGAAGGCCATGTGAGTGTTTGTGAGTTCAAACACAAATGGACTTACGGTGTAGTCGAGGTGCACAATTCAGGTTATTGGCGGTGCTGGTTCCCGTAGTGGGAACATGCAGATGAGGATGTTCTTTGTTTTCGGAGAAAGATTAATAAAAGAACTAGGAGTAGGGAGGACGTATACTAAAGTTGGGTGAACCTCGTTAAATCTTGTGTGTTCTTTATTGCTGTTATTTATATTCGCCTGCTTACAGAACATCCCAACTGGTTCCTCATACGAAGTCCGAAGAAGAAAAATTGATATATAGATATTTATACATCAATACCCCCCCCCCCCTCTTGAGTAATTCACAAACCTTTCCAACCATTTAGGGATGCCATGATGTGGGCATTCTCTTTGGTACTCTTTGAAACGCTCCCAAGCCTCTCCTAGGGTTTCATCAACCATTTYTTTAAACCCTTGAATCTTGGCCCAAAGCTCAACGGTCCTTTTGTGAGGGAAAAATTTTCTGCAAGAACGCCTTTYTAACTTCGTCCCATGACATCAAGGAATCCGGCTTCACGTCCTTCTCCAACCACTCCATAGCTTTGCCCGCCAAGGAAAACTCAAACAACTTGAGTGTCAAATACTCCCGAGTTGCCTCACTCGTTTTGATTGTGTCACAATAATGCTCAAAATCCTTTAAATGCTTGTGAGGGTTCTCATTTTTCAACCCATAAAATGGTTTGCACTCAATSAATTTGATCAAATTTGGACGTATCTCAAAGGTTCACTCTATGTCCGACAACCTAATTGTCGTAGAAGAGGTGTATGAACCCGAAGTCCCTTTTAAAGGTTTTTCCATGAAGTCCAAACCTCCGTACTTCTCACATAGAAGCAAACAATCAAAGGTTCTAGAGTTTTGAATAAAGTAAAATGCACTTCAAGTGAAGCACGAAAATCTTTTTGGGTTTTTGGATTTTTATTGAAAAGTAAATAAAACCAAATCAAAATTTTCAAATATTTAGCAAAGTTGCCTCCCCCATCAACGACGCCAATTAATATTTAGCAAAGTTGCCTCCCCCATCAACGACGCCAATTTGGCGGGCCCCCYAATGGGTCGTTGAAAACCGAATGGGAGCAACCGAGCAAATACAATGTATAAAACCTTAACTAATCATTACACTAGTGTACTYGCAAGCAAAGGATRGATCCACGAAGAGGCTAAAACTCGTCGAGCTTGAATCAAATGATTTGGGGATGTAAAATCAAAGTTTGAGATTGAAAATAGCTAAAACTAGAAGTATGCTAATGAAATTGAAGTTTTAGAAATCAAAGGTCAAAACACCTAGGATCACTAGAATGCCCAACCACACAAATGCTCAATGTCAATCAAAAGAATGTACTTAATTCAATGTTAAAGCTACTTGTGACTCTAGCTTAGGAAAGTGGATGGAATCATCTCCCAAGTCATCCAACCATACAAAACCAAGCTCAAATTAAAGTCTCCTTCTAATTCTAACAAGGTCTAGTCATGAATAAGTAAGCTAGCAACCCTAAACAACCCTCCATTCCCTTGAAATGGTTGAATAAGGCAATCTCTCTCACATCAAGCCTTGGGTGGCCAAAACTAATACAAAATATGATCAAGAAGCCGCAAATTAGGGGAAATAGGATGATAAATTGAGTTTAATATATCATCTTGGCATCAATCTAGCATAGTTAGGTCCCCTAGCTTCCTAGGCAAGGAAACTACTCACAAAACATGATTGAAAACATTAAAGCAACAAATTTAATGCTAGAAAAACACAAAGAAGCCATGAATTCTCAAGTGTGAAAGCAAAAATAGGGTATTGAATATCAACTACAAAAATCAACAAAAAGCATACCAAAACAATCACATYCTACTCAAGATTCAATCTATCAACAAAAGGAATCAAAATTGAAACTCAAAAAGAAAAACCCATAAAACTTGCAAAAACGAAAATGGCAAAGAACATGAATTAAACTTGATTAAAACTAAAAAAATTGCTACCAATAGACTCACCTTGAAAAATTGGATGGATTTGATATAAGAATTGCAAGATTTGGTTAAGAAATGAAGAATCTACAAGCAAATTTGTGAAGAATAACTTGAACTTTCTCTCTCCTAAAACTAAGAAWAATAAATGAGGAAGATGATGAAATTYAAAGAAAAGTGTAATCTACCAAATGAAATTCTACAATTCTAAATTCTAACTTGTTTTTCTCTCTCCTCACCAACCTATTTATATCACACTCAATTACAAGTTTTGTGAAATATAACAAGTTTGCCATTACTAATTTACATGTGCCTAATTATTCTCCCAATAATCAACCAAATCCCAGTCAAACTCCCAAAAAGTCTAAGCGAGGATGGCAAACGAGGCGAGAGCTCGAAAACCTTAGACTCGATAGCAGAAAATGGGCCAGGGAAGGTGGGAGCTTGCAAAATCAGAGCGAGAGCTCGCTCGAAGTTTCTTAACCTGAGGGAGGAAAAAGGGAAGTGCGGGCTTGCCCACTTTTGGCGCAAAGCTCGCCATTCTCTCGTTGAGAGGGAGAGCTCAAAAAATCTTCTGTCTGAGGAAGAAAGAAAGGGGGCAGGTGCGGGCTCGCCAGGGATAGTCTGGGCGAGAGCTCGTAAAAACTCTCTTCTTGGAAGAAAGTGGGAAGAGCATAGTGGCAGGCGATGCTCCGCCAGGTGGTGGGCGGGCTTGCTTGCCTCCAGCCTGCAGTTTTCGTTCCTCAACTTCGAACGGCCAAACTATGCGTTCGTCTCATATGAGACATTTTATATATTGCTGGAGAAGCTTGGGAGTCACTTTCCCAATGCAAAATTTATCACCTGCAAATTCAAAGCTTGCAGAATGATATGGCTCGGAGAAGGGTGTTGGCTCAAAAAGCACCCTTAAACACAACCTTGATATGGATGCGGGTGCAATAAGACACCAACGTTGCAACAAAGCACATCACTTCAAATATACAAGTTCCAGGATAAGCAGCTCGTAAACACGAAAACAAATAGACTCCATTATGTGTATAAAGAAAAGAAGCAACTGTTACGCACATAGAGGAAATTTAAGGCAGAAAGTAAGCTAAACTAAGAAATCCACTAAACCACTAAAACTCCCAAAACTAAACAAAATGAAAACTACACAAAAGGCTAGTAAAATGATTCGAAACTACATCAATGACAAAATAGAAGAGATAAGGCCACTTCGACATTGTTGCACTTATCAATGTAGGGGTATGGATCTCATATTCCCATTAGTGCGAGTTTGAAAACCTACTAGCGTTATACTCCTCCATTCCTTAACATAACTCTCCCGTGGGTTGTCCCTATAAAGGTGGAACGGTTTCCATTAGACGAGTCAAAGAATAAATAGGAGGAAAGAACAGAGAAGTCCAAGATCCCATGGACTAGTAGAAAAACACATATAATGCAGGTCATTGCTACGGTTGTATAAAACTGAGCATATAACTCGTATTTTGTTTGGTTTCATACATAACCACAAAAAATAACTTTCGGTAGTAAGATGTGGTATAGCTATCATGTTGCGTTGTTTAAAAAAACCGCAGCATATCTTGTCTTTGAAAAAATAAATAAATACTCACATCATACAACGATTGATTGACACTCTCATATGCCTAAAACTACGAGACTCTATCTCACTTTTACGCCTTTTTCTTTGTTCATTATCTCCTCTCATACTCTAACCTCTTCTTCTTTCACCTCTCCGTCTCTTTAGTCTCTCCTATCTCTGTAGATTTCTCTCATTCCACCATTCGCGCAACTCTTTCCTCCCTCCTCCCTTTGCGCCGCTCTATTCCTTTCCTCTTCTCTTGCGCCGTGGTTATGGTAAGTTTTTTTTTGGACTTTCTCATTTTTATGATTTGAATTCTATTGTTCGATTTTCTAATTTTGATTTTCGTCTTTCGGGTTTTTATTTGCGTTTTATTTTTGTTTTTTGATTTTTTTCTAATTTCACCATTCATTTCTTCTTTTTCTTTATTTTTTGTTGTTTTGATTTTATTTTGGTTTTTTCTATTTTATTTTTTTTTTTTGTTCGATTTTTTGGACGTTTTTAAATTGAATAATTGTTTGGTTTTACTCGATTTCTCTATTTTTGGGGATTTTTTTATTTATAGGTTTATCATTTGTGTTTTGATTTTAATTTTGATTTTTATTTGCTTTACTTCGTTTTTTTACTTCTGATCTGTTTTTGAATCTGTTTTATTTGGGTTTTTGTCTGTGATTTTTCTTCGTTTTTTATGTGGTTTCGAATTTCTGCATTTTGTTGGTTTCGAATCTGCTTTTTCGAAATTGTTATTCTATCTGCATTGTCTTAGTTTTGAGTTTATTTTTTTCCCCTTATTTTTTTTTTCTGATTTGAGTTTAGATCTTAATTTCTCATTGGTTTGTTCGACTTTTTCGTTTTTCTTTGAATTTATTTTGATTTTGATTTTTGTTTATTTTAATTTTCATTTATGATTTCTTCTTTTTTTTCTGTTCTTTGAGTTTGGTTTTTTCTTTAATTTTTTTGGATTTTTCTGATGATGATATTAACATGGATCGATTTGATGTGGATTTATAGGAAAGATCTCACAATACAAGAACGAGTGATACAGTGTTTGATAGTGTTTGAAACAAAAAATAACTTCGAATCTATTAAGGCCGAAGGATCTTAACTCACAAGTGGAACCAGCTCCTAAAGGAAAACCGACCTAGTAGCTATCAATTGAATTCCGGACCCAACACAAAACTCCAAGGTTTCTTGAATTAACAAAGAAGAATTTTTCAACACAATAATCTCTGAATTTTTATTCAAGAATCGAACCTATTTATAATACAAATTAATCTAAACCTAACTATGATATTTATGAAAATATAAGAATCTTATCCAAAAATACCTAATACTTACCTAAAATATCTATCCACGAAATAATCTGATCTAAACCGAAAATCTAATCCACACAAGAATAAAACAAACCCTAACTAACCTAGATATTTATCCTAATCAAATAGAATATATCATAATTAACAAATTACTAACTACACTAATAAATTATCCTAAAAACTAATAAATATCCTAACAACTTAACTAATTATAATAATCGGGCCAATAATAAAATAAAATAAAATACAAATAATTAATCCTTCCAACCACAATTTCCAATTTCTTCACTTGATGAAAATTCCAGATTTTCCTAGTGTATTCCAATTTTTCCATCTTTCTTTCCAACAAGTTAGGAGCTTGAAATTATAATTATGAATGATATTTTCGACCCTTGGATAATCTTTTGAACGTGCTATTGCATCCTCATKAGAATTCTGATCATATAGATTCATTTACTTTTATTTTTATTTTTGCTTTATCAGAATTTCTTAAACTTTGCTGGAAGTGAGAGGGATGCACACATGCTGATGTAGCCGGGCTCAGGGAAGGTTGTCATTCAAATATGAGTTAAATGACTCATGACAACTGCGATTAGGAAGCTCAGGTAAATGTCAAGTGATTTCAGGCCTTGTATGTGCATATATATTCCATTCACTAAGCAATTTCGATTTTCATAAAGTCAATGAAGTAGTACCTCATTCAATGACACTGCTGCTAGTATTGCCATCACCCTGAAAACAAATAAATTGGTAAGGACATAATAAACAAAGGCAACATGTTATTCTTATTTCATTCATTGATTTCATTTGTATATAGATATGCAAAGGCTACTATGGCTAGAAAATTTATGCCAAAAAGTGTTTAATTCCTCGTCTTAACTCTTAATCAGTTGGTTTGAATCACTCATTAATATTAATGTGTATGAGTGTCTGTGTTTAGTTGATACTACATTGATTACGCTTGTCCTTCAATTTCTCGTTTCTTTTTCTCTCTCTCTTTCCCTCTGTTAGTTATTCAAGAGTMTTGTGCTTCCAAAGAATAAAACGGTTATCATTATAGAAATTCAATTCTCTCTTTTTTGGGCATTGTGCAATTTTCCTTATATTTTAGGGTGAGGGGTTATTGCAGAGATTACTGGGCATTTGCATTGTGACTGTTTGCTAGTTTCAAATCAGAATTTTACTCTTTGCAGTTTAGGTGGAAAGCGAACTAGTAATTAGCTTGACAAGGACTCAAAATTTACTCTGCAGCACGCTCTTGGTGGAAATACCTGGACTGCTACAAGTCATGTTGGAYTCTAGCATTGAGTCTTGCTGGGCAGATGCGCTATACCTATATTTCCAAGTGAGCTCAAGAAGTGATTAATAATGCTGAATTGAACATGGTAAATGGTAATAGTCAAATGATTCTTTAAAGCTTAAGGAGGCCTAAATCTATTTGGCCAAAGTTTAATAAATTTTAAGACAATACGACATATGAAGATGTGGCCGGTGGTCACTATGCTGCTCTGCTCATGGTATTAGGAAGTTGACTGACTAGAAGCAGAGTAGGTGCATCCCTGATGCTTCAAGACAATACGACATATGAAGATGTGGCCGATGGTCTCTATGGTGCTCTACTCTCCAGTTGAAGAGTTATGTCAAAAGACGCAGCAAGATGAAAAGTTGTCTTTCATCAGCTAAGTGTATATTTTGAACTAATTAATGCATATTTTTGTTCACCTTTATTGTATATTTTGAACTAATTAATGATTTATTATTGAGAAGTTTTTTATCGATCGATATTGTATATAATATATTACGTTACGATCGACAAGCAGGTGTGTGTGTATATATATTATTAATATATATATATATTATTATTATGTGTGTTGGTCCATGTAGAAGACCCTTAAACTTGAGAAGGGTGAGAAATAATCTAAGCGGTTAAAAGAATAAACATCTAACGGTTGAGATTATAGCCTAATTTTCATTGATAACTATAAAAACTAAAAAACAAACTCTCTCATCATTTAACTGCATGCTTCAATGGCAGATGCATAACCCCTTTACACTCAATAACGTGAATTCGATCTCGATTCTTTCGATAAATTATTACGATTCTTGCTGGACATTTTTACTTAATATGATTTGAAAATGCCGGTAATTAAAAAGATTGTAAACAAGAGATTACAACTTCTCACGTCTCAATAATGCTCAATGGTGAATGAATTGCTTTCACGCTTTCATGTATTGGTTCATATGTGGACTTTAAAATCATTTTTACGGAAAATTGAGGAAGACAATGTGAGAAATTGAGGAAGACAATGTTGAGACTCATGAGATATGAAATAAATCGGTACGAAGATGAGAAGTTTCGTGTTCTTAAAAATTATGCACTTCATACAAAGGGTTCTACCACATTAAATTTCAGATTATGCAATTGATTCATATTTAAATGAAGGTCATTAGATTTGAAATTTATGCACTTGTTCGTAAAAAATATGCCATTACTTATAATTTTGCACATAAATACAACGAGTTTTCTATAATACTTTGGCCATTGGATTAAAAAATGAGTGGTTGATGATTCCTGCACCTTTCTCCACTATGCCAGATTAAGCTTTTTAAAGCTTTCAAATGAAAGCATTTTGTAAAAGCGTTTCATTAAAGACTTTTAAAAAGTGTTCCTTAGAAAAACGCTATAATTTCATGATATAGAAGCGCGTTTTTAGATAACGCTTTTATTACAAAAAAGACACGCGTTTCACACCAGCTTTTAATCTGTGGTGCTTTCAATTTCAATATGATTTTTTAGTTTAGTTTTTTTCCTTTTCATTCTCTAATTTCTTCACAGAATACTCACTCGCAGACAATCGCTCTGTCAAGCTCACATCTCGAATTTGAAATATCTCAAATCATCTCTCATTTCATTCTAAAATCATACCAAAAACCATGGAAAATCTGTAACTGAAACTCAAATCAACACAGAAATTCGATAAATTTCAACTCAAAAACAGAAACAAATTTTTGAAAATTTTTACGAAGCTAAAAATTGGGGTTTTGTTTCCATGATTAGTTTGTTTGATTTTACTGCTTTCATTAGCTTCTTGGAGGTTCAATGAGGGATCTTCTAACAACTTTCTTGCAATTTGAACGTTGCATTATGCTGTAGCAAGCTCAAATCGCTCACTCTCTCTCTCCGCTATTCGCTGCTCTTTCGTGAGTGTCTTCTTATTCTTCTTGTTTTTTTAGTGGGTTAATTTTGTTTGAATTTGAACTTAATTAATATTTGAATTAAGGCTCATATTGTGTCATATTGTGGCTCAAATTATGTTTTGGTTGCTTTGTAATTCCTTGTTCTTGAATAATCAAATTGTATTCGTATTTTTTCTATTTTTTTGGGGTTTGTTTTCACGTTTAAAATATCAGGTCGGAATTTTTGTTTTAATATTTTATTTTACCTGCATCTTTATTACTAGGTTTAACACACCTTAGGTGAAAACTAAACTTTTAATCTTCGACCGTAGGATTTGAGATGGACGGTCACGATTTAATCTATGTATATACTTGTATTGTCAATCTGGGGTAATGAAGGTTTAGGGGTATTCGCGTGTACTGTTTATCAACAGTAGTGAAGTCTTTGGTACCCTTTACTGGCTTGGTATCTCCTAAAATATAATGTACCCATTTATTGGGTTTTCACGTTTCATATAAACATGTTGGTTTTCATTGGATTTCCTTATTAATATATATATATAATATATATTAATATAATATATATAATATATATATAATATATCTATTATATATATATATATATGTCGAAAAAAAACAAGAACTTTTGCTGCGGTATTAGCCATAACGCAGCATAGTACCCATTATTGCTCCGTTTACAACCAGAACAAATAGTCCAATTTGTTCAGGCTCCTTTGTTGCGGTTCAACCGCATCAATGAGCCCTAAACAACCGCAACAAATGACTTTATTCTCACTAGTAGTGGTTTAGCCTGACTCATAAGTCATCAACCTGACCTGGACCTGCTCTCTTCCCTGACTTTGTTTCTTCCCTGATCTTCTTATACTGTCTGAAGGGCCGTAGGTTAATTAGATCCATTAAAGCTGTATGATTAGGATAACCTATGGGGGTGTTTCCATTGGTTGTTGATAGTATCTTGCGTCGAGTGGTTAACTACATTCATCAACCGTTCATTTCAGTTGATTATCTTCTCAACTAAAGGCTACCAGTAACTCCTTCTCGTTGCAACAGTTCCTTTAGCAATGCACGTTAGTAAGCATCAATGTTCATTGTATCATCTAATATTATATATATAATCAATCCAACTGCTTGTATCTGCTGTTTGCGAAATGGGGAACGAAGTTTTAACAATCAAGTGTTATCCCTAGTAGTTCATGTACATATCACGGTGGAGTTTAATTGAACTGCTCCCTATTTTTCTTCAAATTTTTCACAACAAGCATGTAAAAATATCCCAATTTGTGGTGTATATTGAATTAAGTAAATTTGGCTCAAGGATTGATCTCCCTTCGTTTTAGATCAGATGCACCATCTAGTTTTTGTGTTTGAGACTCGCTTATGCTCAGGAGAAAAAGATCTTCAATATATTGTTGCTTGTTGCAGAACAGTTTAAAATCACAAGATCTTTAAGTGAGTTTCTCAGATTTGAATCAGATGAAGTATCATCCTCTTTGATTACCATTCTTCTGGTATCGTCTAGGGGCCATGGTGGAAGTAACTGTTATAACTGCCAAATCTCTCCACTGTGGATCGCTAAAAATGTTGAGGTGATTTCCCTTCACCAACAAGTCAACAGCCCAATATTGCTTTTAGTTCGGTAGGGGCTGCCCCTCTGGTTATTGATTATATGAATAATCTCGCTAACGTAAAAATGGCTCCTYAGATCGTAAAAGAAGTTAAGAATGTATGAACGTAAAGAATRAAACTTGTTGTGGAATAAAATTGAAGTTTAGGGCAAACAGAAATGAAGTGAAACGAAAGCCATCCATTATAAATTAAGGATAGAGTCAGACTACAACTGCATTACATGGAAGGATGATTACCTCCATATTTACACAATTAGGATTGATAAAAGCACACTAATGATCCATTAAAGGATGAACTATGCTACGATAAGCTACTATACGCTAAACTACACTATACTTGGCTACTAAGACAAGTGCGGCTAAGAAAAGCTAAAATGCGAAAGAAAGATTAGTGTTTGCTTGATTGTGTGATTGATTATGTTCTTGTTTGACACGACTTTACCTATTTATAGGCCTTCAATGGTAGAGATCGTGGGTGGTTTACAACAGTTACCCCTTATGGCAGTTTCTTGGCGCTTCTTTCCAATATTTGAAATCTCTTTGCTTTCCCTCCAAGCCTCCTCTTGTCTCTTGATGCTCTCATAGGCCTCTTTGTATTAGGTCATATGTATTATAATGTACTTTTATGTCATATTATATGATTCTAATATCATATAATGTACTATCTCTGTTACGGAGGGATTAGTTAAGTTACATGTATTATAATGTACTTTTGTTTCATATTGTGTGATTCTAATATGATATAATGTAGTTAAGAAATTTATGATCAATCAAAAGAACA